>OX451736.1:395949781-396247281 GCA_948472305.1 Vicia faba
TCCTCTTTGGTGAAATGTAGGCATTGAGAGTCTTCTCCTCATGAAGTAGCCTAGTGAGTTCCAAAACCTTCTTCTCGCTTGCATAGAATTGGGCTTCGAAATTATCTCTCCCCCCCTTGAGTTGTATCCAATCTCTTTGTAGGTCTTCAAGAGAGGTGAGCATATCAGGATGTAGGATAGTGTATGGAACATCTCCCTCCATTATAGGCTCAATGATTACCGGGAGAATGGAGGGGTAAGGCATCATAAGACTCTGATCCCGAGTTCGTACCCATTTGAGGTAAGGCTCAAGAGGGATGGAATTTGTATGCCCCAAAGTCTTGCTATCCCCCTTATTCAACATCCTCCAAGCTCGGATAAATCTCTGGCGAAGACCTTGATCGTCGTTGTCATAGTCAAATATCAAACCTTGAATCAGCATTTCGTACGGGTCATCCCTTCGGGTGTAACCAAAATGTCTTAAGGCTAAACATGGGTTGTAGGTGATACCTCCCCTAATGCCAAGTAAAGGGACATTATGGAATTCTCCACAATGATCGACAATGATAATATTCTCTTTAGATCGGGAGCACCAATGAATGTCTGAATGTTTGAGCATCATCAACCTTTGTGACCACCTTGAACCTTACTTATTCTTTAATACAGATTGGGGAAGATGCGAAATAAACCATCTTGCCAAGAGAGGAGTGCAACACATAAGAACACCTCTTTTCCTCATTGTGCGAGTGTGAAAAGAGTGTAGGATATCTCCTAGCAATGTAGGCACCGGGTTGCGGAATATGAAGATTTTGACAGTGTTGACATCTATGAGTTGGTCAGGATTTGGAAACAAAACCATCCCATAGATGAGGAGAGCCACAATTTCCTCAAAGGATTGCAAGTCCAGGGAATTCCAACAGCTTTAGGCTTTCTCGAACAAGAACTTTTCTAGGAAACCTTTGACACCACTCCTTGTTTCCAATGAGTTGTGACATCAGATGAGTGCAAGTGTAGAGCTTGAGCAACCTCTTCTGGCTTTGGGTCTCTTTCCGTACCGTTAAAAGGTAGTTGATTTAGAATGGGAATCCTCAAAAGTTGGGAGAATTCTTCCGAAGTAGGCACAAGTTGATAGTCGGGAAATGTGAAGCAATAGTGTAAAGGATCAAAGAACTGAAAAAGCACCTTCATCATATCCTCATCTGTGTTGGAGGTGACTAAGTTGAGTAGGCGACCATATCTCTCGGTAAATGGAGAGTTTTCAGGAATCCTTGAAGCTAGCTGCTTAAGTTATGGAGGGATCCTTACAAGATTGACTTAAATAGTTTTCCTGCGAAGTGAATCCATATCCTACAAAACAAGAACAAAGATGAATCCCAAAAATCCTTGAAATGGTTACTGGATGTATATGATGTTTATGATGTTCATGATATTGTGTACAAGTATGTATATACAAACAGAACAAACAAATCTTAGGTTTAGGCTTGCATGGAGTTTGTAGGTAAGTAACCTCTTAAAGTTTAGTTGGCTCAAACTTGTCCTAGTAATAGTAACCGGGTTCTAAGGAGCTCAATATCACTGGTTTGTTTCCTTGGTCATTGTTTCAGCACAAGCCTCTTTAATGGCGACCGAAATATCCTAAGAAACCAAACCTCAATGAGTGTAGTATCGAGTATCTACCAACTTCAGACTGCACCAGAGTCGGTCTTCTCGCTACATCCTAAAGCCCAAGTTGGTCAAGTAAAGGTTCTAAAAGTTCATTAGTGCTTTATGACATCACTCAGTGGCCCCGTATTATCTTTGATTAACTCAAAGGTTACCGGTACCCACAAATATGTCGCACTAACGTAGCTATTGCTTAGACCATGTCGGTATATGCTGCACAGTTTCCACAACGTATTGCTACTTACCTATAATGTATCCCAAATCCGGGTAGATGATTCAAACCCAAACAAAGAACCATAATGTAAAGCATACAAGTCAAATAATATAAGCAAGTAAATTTGATTTAACCCTAAGGTAACCCCACTTTTATAATTTTCCCCAGCAGAGTCGTCAGTTCTGTGATACGATGGGAGAACTGACTTGAAAGTTTTGCGTTTTATCCAAAAGGAAAGGTGAAAAAGCACAGGAAAGACCTTTGGGATAGTTTCTTAAGTTCGGGGGGTAGATTATGAAAAGGGAAGGTATTAGCACCCTTTTCATCCATGGTTTTCCATGGGCTCTTAGTTACTTGCTAGATCACTCGTTTTTGTTTGAAATTGTGCTTTGTGTGGTTTTTTTGAAAGTATTTTGTAAAGAGGCCATTGTTTAGGTAATCTTTGTAATGATTCTCGTTCGTAAGAATGTATACAAATATGTCGATCTTTTGAAAATGTTTTCAAGTTTTGTAAGATGTTTTGAAAGTGTAAGTGTTTGTTTTTGAAAATAGCAAGGATATTTGCTTGAAATTGAGCAAGTAGTTAGGAGTATTCTACCTACTCAAAATTCTTTCTTGTTCATTTTCTTTTCCTTTGACATTGTTGTCTTACCAATGATTTGGTAAGCAACCTTATCTTTGGATGTTAACGGGACGGGCGTGGGTCATCGTATAACCATGATTAGCAATGTTGCAAGGTATCTTAGCATTCTTTTTTAGGGACTAAGATTATTTGTAAGGCAGCTTAGATAGCGTTATCGAGGGACTATGATCTTGTATTTGTTTGTTTTTGCTAAGATACCTTACATGCGTAATATGGCCATTTTGTAAGGTAACCAAGTGGATTTTACCCTAGGGGTGCTTGTGTGCAAGTGTATTATTTTCATGCTTGATTTAGTCTTGAATTAGGGTTTTCTATTTTGTTGGTTTTAATCTTCCCATACAAAACCCTAATTACTAACATTTGTATATAAAGCGATAAATTGCGGAAATTAAAATTACTAAGCTATTACAATACTTGTGGGGAGGGGGTGTACAATTGGTAAATGGGGATTGCAATAATATAAACCTAATTAATCTATTACAACCAAATTGAATATGTACAAATAATTGAAGAGATATACATAAGTACAAATGCAAATGGAAAGAAATAATTTTTTTGTTTGGATTTTTATATGGAAGAGGTTTTAACCTAAACCTAATTAGAGAAAAATAATTAAATCAAAATTAAATTAACTTAAATTAATTAAGAAAAGAAATTGATTAAGAAAAGATTTTTGAATAAAACCCTAATTCTACTTAGTTAATTAAAAGAAAATAAGTTTTAAAGAAAAATAATATTTTTTTTTGTATTTTTGTCTTGAAAATAATATATAGTGTTTTATAATATTTTTGGCCTTTTTTATATTAAAATAAATATATTTAGATAAGTATAAAAGAAAATAAATAATAACCTAGTTTTAATTTAATTTACAAGATAATTAGTAAAGATAAATAAAGTATGATGAATAAAAATAATTCTTTGTGTGAGAAAAATAATTAAATTATGTCAAAACGTAAATCTACTATTTTCATATTTTTTATGATTTTTTTAGTATTTTAGAAAATATATTTAAAAGGAAAAATGAAATGAATAAGTAAATAAAATAAATGGGTCAGGGGGTACTAAAAGTAGGCAGGGAGGTAAGCTAGCAAATAAAAAAACAATGCCAAGCCCAAAGGGCCCAGCGCCTGCAAAAAAAATATCTTAGAAAGTCAGAAAATATGCAAAAAAGTAAAAATGGTCACGTTGGGGCTTGAACCCAGGACCAAGGGGTGAACAGGCGTGCGTTTTACCACTGGGGTGGCTATACATCTGTTTACTTATGTCAAACCATAAATATATATTAGAAACTGCTTCCTGAAGACAACTTCATCTTCAACCTCGCGCCTAGCCAGACCACATGTTTCTTCTTCATCTCTCCACAAAAATGGAAAGTTCAAACGTGAAAGTTGTGGTGTTTCTTCCCACGAATCCAACCATATAACTTATGTAAGCTAAAAGTCAAAGATGAAAACTAATTTTGCTGGCCCTAAATTGAAACCTAATTTTCTCAGAAATTTCAAATCCAAAATTCTATATACACAGTCAATATAAATGGGAACTATGAACATGGTCAGCTTTAGAGCAAAGATATCTACATTTTGTCTTCACAAATCAGGATCAAATGATGCTTGTATGAAGAGATAGAAGTTTGAAAACTTACCCCTTGCAGATGGAGTCGTGAATGGAGTTTGAGCAACTTTTGAGATGGCCTGAGGATCTGTTTAGCTTGCCTGGACCTCCTTGAGTATATTCCAACTCCTACTTTGCCTTGAAAGTTCCTGAACCTCTCTACTCAAGTCAACCTGCAAGCTTGATATTTGAAAATGGTGGATAGTGATGAAGGAGTTACAGTCTTGAAATAGGGGCCTGGATTTCTTTGGTATGATGTACATAAGGTGTTTGAATGATTGGTTTTCAAAACGCACGTAGGAAATGTGAGTTTGGTATGTAAAGTCAGAACTTGCACAACAATGGTGTTTTGGGACAATTTCTGGCTAGAGGGAGTTTGAGTGAGTTTCAGGGTCTTCCAGCTCGTGTGCTAGCTTGCAAATAGTGTATGTACTTATAGGCAAGAGGTTTTGAGGCTTGAAACAACTCGTGAAATGAAATCACATGTTATGGCTTGGTTACTTTATTTTGAAGCAAAGTTGACAAACATGGTTTCAATGTCAAGTACAAGGATTTGTAGGGTGGTTATCAGGTTGTAGATATGTTGCTTCTTTATTTTAAATGTTTTTGAGTCATAAACAACAATGTATGGGCTCAAGAATAGTTGACATTGTGATTAAAGTCACTTTTCCAAAATGGAAGTGGTGACTTTCTTCCCAAAATAGAAATGCAACTTGGATAATGGCTCAAATGCTTGGACAATGGCTCTATCAGTTGTGTAAACATTAAATTATTGAGTGGTTAGATATTTTAAGCCTTAAAATAAATATTTTTACAACATGCTTGAAGATTGGATCAAGTGTTCTTCACAAAATGGCTTGTAATTCAAGTTTGAAAACCCTAACTTCTTGCCTTCGATTCTCCTTGCTCAAGAATGATCTCAAGGAGTTCTTAGACATTTTGGAAAGCTTGCAATGTTATCTACAACCTATATTTGAATTGCTTTTGAATATTACCCTTGTAACTATGAGAAAAATTGTCAGGAAGTTAGGTCAAAAATCTGCCTAACTAGGGCAAAATTTCACTAAGTCTTTTTTAGTTCATGAGCATGTATTCACAAAATTATAACTTGAGATCCAAGCACTTTTGGAAGAAGTTGTGTGAAGAAAAGTCGTAGATTTCATGGAGATATTCAACTTTCATGTTGGAAGTTTCCTTTGAATCATCTTGTATCATAATGAAAAAATTGCTCAAATTTATGAAAAAATAAGAAATTTTCAACACTTAGAAATATTTTTAAGTTTAGAAATTTTGACTTTTCAAAAGGAAATCTTGATTTCTTGATTTCTTGATGAATAAGTTTCCTATTTTGACATGTTTTGATGAATTGTGATCTTTGGCACTTGAATTTGACCAAAAAGTTAAAGTTTGACTTTTCAGTATACAGTTGACTTTTGATCAGTTGACTGTAAAATCCATCTGTCAATCCAAAGGATTTGCAATGTTTTGAATCATGTCATTAGGTAAAAATGATGTAATTGGACTCTTGAGATCATTCCTTAAACCAATTTACCATTTGCTTGGTCAAAAATCAGAAATTGCCCTTTCCCAGTCAAAACCCTAATTTTGACTATTTTGCCCTTTTGGAGATTTGATCAAATTTCTTGAGGAATTGTGCTCCAAACTTGATCAAATGATACATATGAGTCTAAAATGTTGATGTGGATCAAAAATCATGAAGTTTGACTGTAAATTGGCTACGGTTGACTTTTTCCCTAATACAGTTGATTTTTAGGTCAACTGTTCAATTGACTGATCAAAAGTGTGATCCAAGGCTTGAAACTTGACATGAGTAATATTGGGGGTCCATAATGGTCCATGAAATTCATATGAAGCATTGATAGTTAAAAAATCCTTGTGAAAACTCAAACCCTAATTTTGGTCATCAGTGCATAAGGAGGTGTCTTTAGCTCATCAAGCCCTAGTGCAGTCTTGAGCCCAATGAGATCTTGTGAGAAAAATATTGATAAGTGAGAGGGCAAATTTTGGGGTACAACACTGACCATGGCTTCACATGGGATTCTGAGCAGGAAGAAATGCCTAGGGAGTCGATTCTACCTACGGGGTGGTCTGTAGTCGAACGTGATGACTAGTGAGTCAGCAAGTTTGGCTTAGATTTCGGCTTATGTAGCTGAAAATAAAAGGAAATAGGCTTTAGAAGCTGAGAAGTTGTAAAATATTGTCTTCAAAGCCGAAACAAAAAATCAAGAAGGCCAACTAGGCCAAACAACAGCTTTAGAAAGCCAGAGGTTAGATTGTATAAACGACAATGAACCTTTGGGGTTTGAAAAAGACCTACTAAATACAGTACTGAAGATGCAAGCACAAGATCCTTTAGAGGAAGTTGATCTAGGAGACGGTGCAACCAAGAGACCAATGTACATTAGCACTAAATTTAGTCGAAAATGAAAGTTAAGTTGATCAAACTTCTAAAGGAGTATAGAGATTGCTTTGCCTGGGACTATGGCGAGATGTCGGGTTTAAGTCGAACGGTCGTGGAACATCGAATGCCTATTCAGCCAGGCAAAAGGCTAGTAAAGCAACATCCTAGGAGATTCGCCCCTGAAATAACTTTAAAGATCAAACAAGAGATAGAAAGGTTGCTCAAGAATAAGTCCATCAGAATTGTGAGGCATGTCAATTGGTTAGCTAATAATGTTCCCGTTATTAAGAAAAATGGAACTCTTAGAGTTTGTATATACTTTAGGGATTTGAATAATCTTACCCCCAAAGATGAATATTCAATTCCTGCTGCAGAAATGTTAGTCGATTCATCTGCGGGGTATGAATATCTTAGCATGCTCGACAGATATTCTGGGTATAACCATATTTTTATAGCAGATGAAGATGTGCCCAAAACAACATTTAAATTTCCAGGGGAATTAGGAACATATGAATAGGTGATAATGTCATTCAGTTTAAAAATGTCGGAGCTACCTATCAAAGGTAAATGAATGCCATGTTTCATGATTTTATAGAACATTTCATGCAAATATATATATTGATGATATTATGATAAAATCCTTATCTGAAAATGGTCATTTGGACCACCTTTGGCAGTCCTTTGAAAGAATGAGGAAATATAGATGAAAATGAATCCACTAAAATGTGTTTTCTGTGTGCATGCAGGAGATCTTTTAGGATTTGTAGTACACAAAAAAGACATTGATATCAACCAAAGCAAAAAAAAGGCAATTTTGGATCTCAAGCCTCCTTTGACAAAGAAACAATTGCAGTCTTTGTTGGGGAAAATCAACTTATTGAGAAGATTTATTTTAAATCTAAGTGGAAAAATAAAGGTTTTTCGCCATTATTAAAGATCAAAAAGGAGAGTGACTTTCACTGGGGAAAAGAACAACAAGAGGCCTTCGATGCAATCAAAGAATATCTAACGAGGCCTCCTATTTTATTACCACCTAGTAGAAATAAGAACATGTGATTGTACATAGTTGCATCAGATTTAACAATATGGAGCATGTTATCCCAAGAGGGTGATAAGGGAGTCGAAAGACCCATTTATTACCTTAGTTGTGTATTGATAGATGCAAAAACTAGCTATAGCATGATAGAGAAATTATGCCTATGTTTGTATTTCTCATGTGTTAAACTTAAGCAATATATTAAACCAGTTGATGTTTATGTCTCGTCTCACTGTGATGTCATTAAATATATGTTGTCCAAACCAATTTTGCATAGTCGAATTGGCAAGTGAGCACTAGCCTTAACTGAGTTTTCATTTTTTACATGCCTTTGAAGGCTGTTAAAGGCCAAATTGTGGCAGACTTTATAGTCGATCATGCCATAATAGAACCAATAGTGAACATGGTAGACATTTACCCTTGGAAATTACATTTCGAAGGGTCAAGCCATAAAAATGGAACTGGTGTCAGAGTTTTGATTATATCTCCAAAAGGAGTATCGGCAAAATTCAAATGTAGGGTAGATGGAAAATGCTCCAACAACGAGGCAAAGTATGAAGTGTTGATTACAGGGCTTAAACTGTTGAAAGACTTAGGCACAAAAAGGGTTGAAATCAAAGGAGATTCATAGTTAGTGGTTAAGCAAATCACTCGAGAATACAAATGCATCAAAGATCATTTGGTCTTGTATTTTGCAATGGTCAATAAATTATTAGAACATTTTGATGTGGTGAGTATTACACATGTGCCTAGATTGGAGAATCGAGTGGCCAATAATTTGGCGCAAATTGTGCCTGGGTACAAGGTATCCACTAATAAATTGAAAAAAAAATTCAAAGTGAGAGAGAAGGTAGTCTCAACACCATCCTTCACATTTCCAATCTTAAAATCTAGGAGGGCAGATGATACGTGTGAAAATTTTGAATTTGAAATTTTTGTTATTGATAATTTGTCAGACACAGATTGGTGAAAGCCAGTTGTGAAGTATTTGGAAACCTCAGTCGGAAATATGGATAGAAAAATAAAATATAGGGCTTTAGTTACGCGCGCATGGGAAATGAGTTGATAAAAAAGACTCCTGAAGGGGTGTTGCTTAAATGTTTAGGAGATACTGAAGCATATTTGGCAATAGTCAAAGTCCATAGTGGAGCCTGTGGGGCTCACCAAGCTGGCCATAAAATGAAATGGTTTCTATTTCGACATGGTGTTTATTGGCCAAGTTTGTTGAAAGATTGTATTGAGTTTGCTAAGGGCTACCAGGAATGCCAAAAGCACGCGGGAATTCAACATGTACCTGCAAGCGAATTGCACACGATCATTAAGCCATGGTCGTTTCGAGGTTGGGCGCTAGATGTCATAGGAGAAATTTGACCAGCCTCGTAAAAACAACAAAAGCTCATCCTAGTAGGGATGGACTATTTCACTAAATGGATAGAAGTAGTGCCATTGATCAATGTCGACCAAGAAGCAGTGATTGACTTCATTTAAAAGCACATCATTTGTAGATTTGGAATTCATGAGACAATCACTATGGACCAAGGATCAGTGTTTATTGAGCAAAAGATGCAAGAGTTTGCATCGGAAATAGGGTTCAAGTTGGTAACGTTCATGCCTTAGTATGCTCAAGCCAATGGTTCGGTCGAAGCTGCCAATAAAGTGATAATCGGTTTTGTTGTGCCTCAAAATTTGCCCTCTCTTTTCTCAAGACATTCTCACAAGGATTTTCAAAAATCCAAGTTTACACAAGTACAATTGGATTTTTGGCTTTTAGGCATCAAATCAAATAAGAGCAAATTTGCCTTGATTCATAAGCTTCGATTGGGCATTGTTGTACCCCAAAATTTGCCCTCCCATATTCTTCAAAATTTGCCAAGTCAAAGCTTCAAAATCTCCCCAAGGGTTGCACAGTTCAAGGGCCTCCTAACAGTCAAAAACTAGGGTTTTGGTTCTGGCAAAGAAAATGAAGTTTCCAAGGGTCCAATCAAGTCCCACATGCCTACAAACATGGTCAAGCATCCTCATACCAAGTTTCAAGACTTACAGCACAAAATTGCACAGTCAAAAACCCTAATTGCACTACAATCAACTGTAGGGGCAAAATGGTCATTTGACAGTCAAAATCAAAATTTTTGGTCAACATCTTATTTTGAAGCCACAAACATCATTTGATCAATGCTTGATCATGATTCTCAAAGCTTGGCTCAAAAAGTCTCAAGATGCAAAAGTTTTCATATTTGGACAGTTGAAAAAGTCAACTGTAACTTGACCAAGGCATAACTTCCACATGGATTGTCAGAAAAATTCCATCCAAAGCTCATTTTGAAGAGAATGACATTTCCTACAACTCCTCTTCATACTTCAAGTCCAAGAAATGCTCTCACAAAAATTTATCAATTTCAACATTATAGGTCATTTTCAAAAGTCAACAAAAAGGGACTTTAAGTCAAAGGCCATAACTTGAGATTGGTAAATCAAAATGACATGGGACCAAAGACATTGGTTAAAGGACTCAAATACCTTTCCAAAATGTCAAGGAACATGAGCAAAGCTTACAAATTGAGCAAGTTATGCCTTGTGGAAGTTGGGAAATGTTTGGATATTTTGAAAAGTCAACATTGCTTCAAATGTCCTAAAATTGCTAATGGGCCTCTTTTTCTTCCAAAATCCATCATCCAAAACATGTGCACGACCATTTGGCCCAAAGGGAAGTTTTTTATCATTTTTATTTATTTATTTGGATTTTTAATTATTAATAATTCATTTAATTAAAATAAATAGGTGGAAAATATCAAAGCAAGTCATTCAAATCTTTTTGTGCATAGGATAACTTCAGATTTTCGTGCATTGTTAGATAAGGAAAGAATCCATGTGATTGAACATGATTTGGTAGCAAATATGCATGAAAAGATTTGAAAATTATGGCATGGAAAATCAAATATCTTCTCATCAAATCATTGATTCCTTGGCTCAGATTTTTTACCCTAATCACTCATACATATATATACATGCTAACCCTAATGCCAATGACCTCCCAGCTGCGCCAGACATACATAACCAAGCTTGAGTTTTTGCCAAGAAATTCCAAAACTGAAAACTAGGTTCTAGTACGATTCAAGCCAAAATAATTGTTCCATTGTCTTGCTGAGACATCAAGGAAGGTGCCTGGATCAATATCATAGCCTGAAACATCAAGAATTGGTATATCCGAGTCAAGCTTTTCATGAAAATTTCCATAATCGAATCATGAATTTCATGCATTTTTCGTGTGTTTTCTTTATTGATTTACATTGAGTGATTAATTCTAAAGCTAACTGCATATTTTAATTGAGTTTTTGTGCCAAATTAGAGGATTCACCATTGATACAGGCTAGGGTTCTTCAAGCTTCGAATTGGGTACTTTTGAACACTGTAAAATTGGGACTTCCCAATACCATGATCAAAACCAGGACACTTGGACGAATCGATTGCCATGGTCGCGCCTAATTTCTGATCCAAGATGGCCTGTTCGCTATTATTAGAAAACACATATTTTGGGGGGGTTTAAAACCCCCGCTAACCTTTTCATGTTTCAGGGAAAAAACAAAACGAGGAGGAAGATGATGAAGTGTCAAGGCATGATTGGACCATTTGAATTTTTGCGCGCAAATTAATCACTGATCATTATTTTGTATTATATTATTTACTTATTGTATTATGTACAAAGCGCGTGAATGGCATAGTGGTGGAGAAAGCACTTGGTAACCAACAGGACCTGGGTTCGATCCCAGGTCCCCCTCCCTTTCCTTATATTTTTCTCTTAATCATGTTCTTGTGTAATTCATTTGCAAGCGCCTACCATACACTCAACATCCTGGCACGCCACATGGCTTCAGAGACTGGTCTAAGGGCCAGATCATGCAGGTCACCATACCCCCATGTCAACTATGCATATGTGAACGTGGAAAAGTCAACAAGGCCCAAGATCAGTGGGCCAGAATTACTGGACTTTACCTCCAATTTGGGGACAGACCCCCCAAGGTTTTGATTTCTATTTTTCTTCCTTATTTTATTTATTCCAATTATTTCTTTAATTCCTTTAATTTAATCATTTTCATAAAAATATAAAAATAGCAAAAAATCAGAAAAGACAAAATTGAAAATATATTTTATTTTAATATTTTTTAAGTAAATATCATTAATTAATTTTAGCTTTTTAAATTAGGTTTAGTTCAAATATTTTTCTCAATAAACTTAAAAAACTTGTAGAATTAGGTTTTAATTATTTTAATCACTTTTTTCTTTTATTTCATCATCTCTAATAATTAATTATTCATTTTTATAAATCAAATTGCTTTAATTAATTAGGTTAATTTAGGTTTAACTTTAATATTTTTTCTTAATAAATAAAAGTTATAGAATTAGGGTTAATTTAATTTTAATTTCAGCTAATCTTCTCATTAAAAATTCACAATTCCAAAAAACTCAAAAATAATTTCTTTTTTATTTTAATTTAATTAATTTGCTCAATATAATTTAATTTCATTAAAAAGGGTCCAATGCCCTCGCTTTCGATTATTAATTTGTTTCGCGCATTTTATTTTATTTCTTATAATATTTATGTACCTCTCCCAAAGCCTTGTAAACTCGGACGTTTTATTTCTCGCACTTCTTTATTTTCTGTCAAATCGGGTCCTGGATTAAATTTGGCGATGTGGACCCGCGCCTTTGTAATAGTTTAGGAACTTTACCTTTCTCGCACTTTTTAACTGTTAATAAATGCATGCCAGAATGAATGATAAAATAAAAACAAACGCATAGATCACTTTGACATGAACAAGACAAAATAACTGAACATGACACACAAATCACACACCACCCCTAGGGTATGCCACACTGTTGCCTTGCCTCGAAAGGTGATCGTCGAGTAGAGGATGTCTTAGTAAGTCCTCATGATCCGGGAACCTGGCATGAGGGTAGCTTCTAAGGTGTCTTCCCATTGCTCTGGTGATCACCATGTCCCTACAAATTCGAATTGACCCGAACACCTCCAACGGTGGTGCTACCTACCTCTCAATGGTGGGATGGCACTACTTTAAAGGACATCTACACAGACGAATTCCATAGGGTAGGTAGACGACTCTAGATACTTGCTCTATTTCCAAAACAAATCAAAAATACTTTTCACACCGACACCTTTTCAAAAAGCTTTCGAAAGCAATTTTTCAAACACTCTTGAGGACCGATACAAGAGTCGAACTGGAATTTTCAAAGAAACTTTTTTAAACCCACAGTTGAAAAGCAAACAAACCATTTTTTAAAACACAATGAGTAAGTATCTAAGAGCCCATGGATAACCATGGATAGAAAGGGTGCTAACACCTTCCCTTTCTATAATCTACCTCCCGAACCGAGAGCAATCTCTATAAGGAATTTTTCTGTGCTTTTGTCCTTTCCATTTGGAGAAAATAAAAGACGGTGGCGACTCTTGCTTCCGCGACATTTCACGAACCAGCATTAAACAGTCAGTTCCAGATCCACCGATCACAGAACTGGCGACTCTGCTGGGGAAATCTTTATAAAGTGAGGTGTACCTTAGGGATAGTGCATAACTATGTTTTCAATTGCTTTCTTTGCTTGCTTTAAATTGTGGGACTGTCTTGGGAGTTCTATAGATCCTAACTCGGATCTGGGGATACCTTCTTAGAAAGTAGCAACAAGACTGTGAGGGAACTGTGCGGGGTATATCGACATGGTTGAAACAGTCTACTACGTTGATGTGGCACTTTGGTGTGTACCGGTAACCCTTGAGTTCAGTCAAGGAGAGTACGGGGCCTCCGTGTGGTGTCATGAAGCATCAACAGACCTTAGGAACCTTAATTGAACTATCTTGGCCTCTTTAGGGTAGTGAGATAACTGACTTTGGTGCAGTTCGAGGTTGGTTGATACTCGATACTACACTCAATTGAGGGTTGCTTTCCTGGAATATTTCGGTCGCCAGTTCAGTGGCTAAATCGAAACGATGAACAATGAAAGCAATCCCGTGATATTGGGACCCTTAGAACCCGGTTACTTCTAATAGGACAGGTTGAACCCACCAACTTCAAGAGGGTACTACCCAGACCCCATGCTGGCCTTAAACCCTAAGGGCTTGTCTTGTGTGCCTTGTGTGCCTTACATGTTTGTCTTTGTAAATATCTGTGGTGTGTTTAATCATAGCATCATGACATCATCCAGCATCATATGCATTGACTAACCATTTCAAGGGTTCGAATCTTCATCTTTGTTCTTGTTTTGTAGGACATGGAAACTGTTCGCAGAAAGACAATTCAAATCAGTCTTGTAAGGATCCCTCCTCAGCTTAAGGAACTTATATCCAGGATTCCCGAGAGCTCTTCATTCAGTGAAAGACATGGAAGACTCATTAGCTTGGTCAACACCGACAATGAGGAAGACATGATAAAGGTCCTGTTCCAGTTCTTTGACCCTCTGCATCACTGTTTCACCTTCTTGGATTATCAGCTGGTACCTACATTGGAGGAGTTCTCCCGGCTCCTGAAGGTCCCTATCCTTGATCAACTACCCTACAACGGTACAGAAAAGGAACCCAAGCTTGAAGAGATTGCTAAAGCCTTACACCTACAATCATCTGACCTCAAGGAACATTGGGAAGTGAGAAGTTGTATCAAAGGGTTCTTAGCCAGGTTTCTGTTTGAAAAAGCCCATGAATGTTGGAACTCCCTTGACTTACAAGCTTTTGAAGAAGTTGTGGCCCTCCTCGTCTATGGTTTGGTGTTGTTCCCTAATCCGGATCAGCTTATAGATATCAGTGCTGTCCAGATCTTCATGTCCAGGAATCCTATACCTACGTTGCTGGGGGACATCCTTCACTCATGTTACACTCGAACCATGAGAAAAAGAGGTGTCCTTATGTGTTGCACTCCTCTCCTGGGAAGGTGGTTTATTTCGCACCTTCCACAATCAGTTTTGAAGAATGAGCGGGGTTTGAGATGGTCACAACGGTTGATGACTCTTACGCATGCAGATATACATTGGTGCCCTCGGTCCAGAGAAGATGTCACTATCATTGATCGTTGCGGGGAATACCCTAATGTTCCTTTACTTGGAATCAGAGGAGGTATTACTTACAACCCATGCCTGGCTTGGAGACAGTTTGGTTATGCTCGAAGGGATGGCCCTCATGACATGTTAATTCCTGACATAGTTTTTGACTTCGACAACGATGCGCAAGGACTTCGCCAGAGATTTATCAGAGCTTGGAGGATGCTAAGTAGGATAGACAGCAAGACACTGGGGCACCGGAATTCCATCCCGTTGGAACCTTATCTCAAGTGGGTACACGCCCGCTCCCAGAAGTTAGTGATGCCTTATCCTCATATGCTCCCAGTAATCAAAGAGCCAGTCTTGGAAGGGGAAGTGCCCTACACCATTCAGCATCCGGATATGCCCACATCCTGGGAAGAGATGCAGAAGAGCTGGATCCAGCTTAAGGAAGAACGGAATTCTCTTGAGACCAGTCTACATGCCAGTGAAAAGAAGGTCTTGGAGCTCACCTGCCTATTGCATGAGGAGAGGAATCTCAACACCTACATAGCTCCAAAGAGGATGCGTAGCGTCTTTTGGGATTGATTTGCTTTGTAATATGTGCCCATGAGGCTTTGATGTACTGAACAATTATTTCTTTAATGATAACGTGTGCTCCTTTTTGTCTACAACAAATTTGAACTTTCGAACCCTTGAATGCATTGCATAAACGCATATCATTCATCATGTGCATAGCAGGTTTTCTTCTTTTCAGGTTGCTTATCGTTCTTCGCTGTTTATTTCAGCATCATGAATCCTGACTCATCATCAACTGAGATGTCCATCAAGGCTCTTCAGGCGCAGAATGCGCAATTTCAGGAATTAATCATGGGTTTGGCTCAGGGCCAAGAAGAGCTGAAGGCTCTTCTCCTAAAGAAGGAAAAGAAGAAGAAGAGAAGGACTGTTCTTTTCAACTCGGGTCGAAGGTTTGGCAACACTCTGCAGAATGAAGAGGCTGGTTCTTCTATAGGCAAGGGTAGTCCCCAAGGGGGAAAAGGTCCTAGTCCGGTAGTCTCCGACAACGAGACTGATTTTGATGAGGAACAGTATCCTCCGGCTGAAGACAGATACAAGCAGTTGGAAGACAGATTGAATGCTATGGAGATCCAACAGGTGCCTGGGCTGGATTTCGGTGACTTGGGTTTGTCTACTGGTGTGATCATTCCTCATAAGTTCAAAGCACCATCTTTCACCAAATATGACGGGGCGTCTTGTCCCAAGCTACACCTCAGGTCGTATGTGCGGAAAATTCAACCGTACTCAGTGGACAAGAACTTATGGATCCACTTCTTCCAGGAGAGTCTTTCAGGGACTCATCTCGAATGGTTCTATCAGCTGGATGGGACCAAGGTTCGTAACTGGGAGGAGTTGGCTACTGCTTTCTATAAGCAGTATCAATATAATACCGACCTTGCCCCTACACGTACCCAACTCCAGGGTATGTCGTTAGGGTCAAGTGAAGGTTTTAAAGAGTACGCTCAGAAGTGGAGGGATCTGGCTGGCAGAGTGCAGCCTCCGTTGACTGATCGGGAGTTGGTAGACATGTTCTTGGGGACCCTATCTGGGCCATTTTTCAACCATCTTATCGGTAACTCATCTGCAGGGTTTACTGATCTTATTCTGATTGGAGAGAGAATTGAGGCTGGGTTGAAGTCTGGTAAGATTCCGAAGGGTGCATCTACAAGTTCAGAGAAAAAACCCTTCAAGAAGGAGGCCAGTGCTGTATATGGCTCTAGACGACAAGAGAAACCTGAGCGCCGCCAATCTGTCAACGCGGTGATGATTGCCAAGCCTGATGCCGCTCCTCGGTAAACCAATCCTCAAAGGGCTGAAAGACCCCGGAGAGAGTTTACCCGTCTGAGTATGACTTTATTGCAGATCTTGCCGCAGTTGCTGTCCACCAACTTAGTGACTGTCAGAGAGGCCCCAAAAGTTGTAAACACTGCCTCCCCGAAATACAACCCAAATGCCCGCTGTGCTTATCACTCCGATAGCCCGGGGCATTCCACTGATGACTGTTGGGCATTAAGGAATAAGGTGCAAGACCTTATTGATGCAAAAGAAATACAGTTTGAAGCGCCTGAGAGGCCGAATGTGGTGACTGCTCCTATGCCCCAGCATGGAGTAAATGCGGTTGATGAAGATGTATACGCTATTTCTGTGGATGATGTGGCTACTCCCTTAATGAATGTCAAGAGGAACCTACTACTGGCCGGTTTATTTCCGGGTTGCAGTGAGGGTTGCCTGTTCTGTGCTGTTTCCCTATCTGGTTGTCCTTTGTTGAAGTTGGGCATCCAAAGCCTAATGGACAGCAAGGAGATTCTGTTTAAGAAGTCCGCTGTTCAGTTGGTTCCGGTAAAAGAAGTTGCTGTTGTTACAATCTTCAATAATCCAATAAAGGCTCTCCCAAGGAAGCCTGTTCAAATCATGACTGTCGCACCTGTTGTTATTACTGTTCCGGGGCCTCTCCCCTACGAATCTGATAAGGCTATCCCCTGGCACTATGGGGCAGATGTGTATGTGAATGGAATCAAACAAGAGTTCAACACTGGCGCCAGTATCTGCGATATCACTGGCCCAGCCAAGGTTACCCGCAGTGGCAGGCTCTTCTCGCCTGACATTGCACCACCCGTTGCTCGAAGACCCCTCCTTATAACACCTACAAGTGTACCTGTTCCTGTTACTGATCAAGTTGTTTCCCCTGCTGCCGAGTCATCCCATGCTCGGGGTAAAGGGATTGAAGATGAGCCTGCCCGGATGGAGGCACCAATACCTATAACTGCTGAGGCCTCCCAACAAGAGATGGAGGAAATTTTAAAAATAATAAAGAAGAGTGACTTTAACGTTGTCGAGCAGCTGGGGCATACGCCCTCCAAGATCTCAATGCTCTCCTTATTACTGTGCTCAGAGGCCCATGCTAAGGCCTTGATCTCATTTCTCAAGACGGCCCATGTGCCACAGGAGACATCTGCTGTCCAGTTTACCGATTGTGTAGCAAATCTGACAGCCGACAATGGTTTGGGTTTCTAAGATGCTGACCTTACTGCCAATGGAAGGGACCACAATGACGCCCTGCATGTCTCTATTGAATGCAGGGGCACTACTCTGGCGCACGTGTTGGTGGACACCGGTTCTTCCTTGAATGTGCTACCCAAGAAAGCCTTAGACTGTTTGGACTGTGAAGGCCTGGAACTAAAACCAAGTAACATTATCATCAGAGCCTTCGACGGTTCCAAGAGAATGGTTCATGGAGAGGTGTACATTCCTATTCGGGTGGGTTCTCAGGTGTTCGACTCTACTTTCTATGTGATGGATATCCGTCCATCGTATTCTTGTCTACTGGGTCGACCTTGGATCCACAAAGCTGGGGCAGTGACCTCTACCTTGCACCAGAAGCTAAAATACCCTGTCAGAGGGAAGATTGTCACTGTGCAGGGAGAGGAGGAGTATATGGTGAGCCATTTGATTTCCTTCAGATACATTGAGATGGACAGGGAGTTTATTGAGACCCCCTTTCAGCATTTCGAAGAGGTACTTCCGATTTCAGCAGTAGCAGAAACAGCGGTCGAAGAGGATGTTCCTTTGAAGATGGCTTCCCTGAAGGATGCCCGGGCCGTAGTTCAGAAAGGTGAATGTGCTAACTGGGGCAGGCTTCCCGACTTTACACAGAAAACTGACAAATTTGGACTGGGTTTTACTGCAGAAGGACAGAAAGCTATGCGGAAGGCAAAGACCAGAAGACCTCCTGTGCTCATTACCAATCCAGGAGTGAATGTTGTTGGGTAGGATAATGAAGTGGATGAAGCTGAGTTCAATAGCTGGATCTACCCAACAACTGATGGCGGATTGACCAATTGGATTGCTAAGGACCATACTCCTGTTACTTTTGTTACGCAGTAATAAACTTCTTTGTTTTGTTATTTGTAATAAACAATTAAAACTCTATGGCCCGGTGTCTTACCCGGGGCACCGTGGTTTCATTTGTGAGGGCATATAAATTGTCATTTCATATATCATGAATAAAGATCTTGGACGTTTTCTCGCATTTCAAATCTTATGCTCCTTTTCTTTCTTTCCTTCCTTTATATATTTCAAAACAGCTATATTTACACACACTCACTCATACAGGTTTCAATCCACTCTGGATCTCACTGGTAACGACTCTGCTACTGCCAGTTATGACTTCGAAAATCCGATCAACTTAGCCGAAGACGAGGGTGAAGATGATTGAGAAGTGCCTGGCGAGCTTGCAAGACTGTTACTTCAGGAAGAGAGGGCAATTCAACCACATGAAGAGCCAGTGGAAACAATAAACTTAGGTACTGAAGCAGACAGGAAAGAGGTAAAGATTGGTGCCAACCTAGAGCTCAGCGTGAAGCAACGGTTGACTAAGATGCTACATGATTATATGGAGATCTTTGCCTGGTCCTACGAAGACATGCCCGAGTTGGATACCAATATTGTGGTCCATCACTTGCCTACTAAGGAAGACTGCCCTCCGGTTAAGCAAAAGGTCCGCCGTATGCGTCCAGAGATATCTGAGAAGATCAAAGCCGAGGTTATGAAACAGTTTGATGTCGGGTTTCTTGCAGTGACTTCTTACCCTCAGTGGGTTGCTAATGTGGTGCCGGTACCAAAGAAAGACGGTAAGGTCAGAATGTGTGTCGATTACAGGGATCTAAATAGGGCCAGTCCCAATGATGACTTCCCCCTACCTCACATTGATGTCCTTGTTGACAATACAGCTCAGCATAAGGTGTTCTCTTTCATGGATGGTTTTTCAGGCTATAATCAGATCAAGATGGCACCTGAAGACATGGAGAAGACTACCTTTGTTACTCAGTAGGGCACCTTCTGCTACAAGGTAATGCCTTTTGGACTGAAAAATGCTGGGGCAACCTACCAACGTGCCATGGTTGCTTTATTTCATGACATGATCCATCATGAGATAGAAGTGTATGTTGATGACATGATCGCAAGGTCCCAGACTGAGGAAGAGCACCTAGATCATCTGCAGAAGTTGTTTGACCGTCTGAAGTTGTACAAGCTGAGGTTGAACCCGAACAAGTGCACCTTCGGGGTGAGATCTGGGAAGTTGCTAGGCTTCATTGTAAGTGATAAGGGTATTCAAGTGGACCCTGCCAAGGTCAAAGCCATTCAAGAGATGCCAGTTCCCAAGACAGAGAAAGAAGTCAGAGGCTTTCTAGGACGTCTGAATTACATTGCTCGGTTCATCTCGCACCTAACTGCTACTTGTGAACCAATCTTCAAGCTGCTGAAGAAAGATCAGGTAGTATGTTGGAATGATGAATGTCAGGCTGCTTTTGACAGAATCAAGGAGTATCTCCAAGAACCACCCATCCTTATGCCACCGGTTGAAGGGAGACCTCTGATACTATACCTGACAATACTTGACAACTCAATGGGGTGTGTGCTGGGGCAGCATGACGAGTCTGGCCGAAAAGAGCACGCCATTTATTACCTTAGCAAAAAGTTTACCGACTGTGAGACCCGATACTCACTGCTTGAGAAAACTTGCTGCGCTTTGGTATGGGCTGCTCGTCGGCTGAGACAGTATATGCTGACTCACACTACCTTGTTAATCTCAAAGATGGATCCTATAAAGTACATATTTGAAAAGCCTGCTCTGTCTGGGAGAATAGCAAGATGGCAAATGATCTTGACGGAATACGACATTCAATACACGACCCAGAAAGCCATCAAAGGAAGTGTATTGGCAGACCACTTGGCACATCAGGCAGTAGACGACTATCAGTCAATGAACTTCGAGTTTCCAGACGAGAGCATCATGATAGTGACTAATTGTGAAGTACCTGGACCGGATGAAGGACCTGAGGAAGGATCCCGATGGTCTATGCACTTTGACGGAGCCTCCAACGCTTTGGGAAACGCTATCGGCGCTATAATCATATCCCCTCAAGGCACTCATACTCCACTCACTGCCCGGTTATGTTTCAACTGTACCAACAACATGGCGGAGTATGAGGCGTGCATCATGGGTCTTCAAGCTGCGATCGACTTAAGGATCAAGTTTCTGAGTGTCTTCGGAGATTCCGCCCTCGTGATCAATCAGATCAAAGGAGAGTGGGATACGAAACATCCGAATCTTATTCCTTACAGAGAATATGTGTTGACCTTGATCCCCCACTTCGCAGAGATAACCTTTGAACACTTCCCGAGAGAGGAGAATCAGCTGGCGGACGCGTTAGCTACAATGTCTTCTATGTTCAAGGTCAAATGGGACAATGAGGCTCCCGGGATCATCATCTGGAAACTGGACGAACCGGCATACTGTTGTGATCTCGAGGCTGAATTGGTAACTGAGAAGCCTTGGTACCATGAGGTAAAAAGATATCTGGAAGCTCAGGAATACCCTGAAGGTGCGTCTGTCAACGATAAGAAGTTTCTAAGAAGGTTCGCGGCGAAGTTCTTCCTTAGCAACGGCATTCTATATAAGCGAAACCATGATTCGACCTTACTGCGTTGTGTGGATAAGACTGAAGCAGAAAGGATCATGGAAGAGCTACATGAAGGGACCTTCGGAACACATTCCAGTGGGCACACTATGGCTAAGAAGATCCTTCGGGCAGGGTATTTCTGGTCCACCATGGAAGCTGACTGCTACCAACATTCTCGAACATGCCATAAATTCCAGATATATGCAGACAATGTGCATGTTCCTCCAGTTCCTCTAAATGTTCTGACTGCGCCTTGGCTGTTTGCAATGTGGGGCATAGACATGATCGGTGAGATTAAACCTACGGCATCCAACGGAAACCGCTTCATTCTGGTGGCGATTGACTATTTCACAAAGTGGGTTGAAGCAGCATCTTATGCTACGGTAACCAAGACTGTTGTGGCACGGTTCATTCGGCATAATCTGATCTGTCGGTACGGCGTCCCAGAAAGAATCATTACAGACAACGGTACCAATCTCAATAACAAGATGATCACTGAGCTCTGCGAGCAGTTCAAAATACAGCACCACAATTCTTCTCCTTACAGACCAAAGATGAATGGGGCTGTAGAAGCAGAAAATAAAAATATCAAGAAAATCGTGCAGAAGATGACAGTGACTTATAAAGATTGGCACGAGATGTTACCGTTCGCTCTACATGGGTACCGTACCTCAGCCAGGACATCAACCGGGGCAACTCCTTTCTCCTTGGTCTACGGTATGGAGGCAGTCTTACCGATCGAAGTGCAAATACCCTCTCTCCGGATAATGAAGGATGCAAATCTGAACGAAGATGATTGGATCCAGACACGACTTGATCAGCTAAACCTTATTGATGAAAAGAGACTTGCTTCTATCTGTCATGGTCAGACGTATCAGAAACGGATGATCAGGGCATTTAACAAAAAGGTCAGACCACAAGAATATCAAGTTGGGGATCTGGTAATCAAGTGAATCATCCTTCCTCAGAGTAATCCAAGGGGCAAATGGACCCCTACGTACGAAGGGCCATTTGTGGTTAAACATGTGTTCTCAGGAGGAGCCATGATTTTAACCAACATGGATGGTGACGACCTTCCTCACCCCGCCAATGCAGACATAGTAAAAAGATACTACGCATAAAAAAGACCCGCTAGGCTGACATGCCTAGGCAAAAATTAGGGCTTCCCGGCGAACCAAAAGGGTTCGGGCAAAATAAGGGATGAAATGAAAAAAAAAATCTGTACACCCGGCAAGTCGAAAACCTGAAAAGGCAGCTTGGGCAAAAATGGGTATCCCGGTGGATTGAAAACCCGAAAGGGCGGTCCAGGCAAAAGTTAGGGATAAAAGCGTAATACTATGTCTCATTGATCACTTTGCATCCAGAATCCGGTATCTACATCAAGTTCAGACGGCATCGATCAGTCAGCTTCATCTTCAACCAAGGTCATCAAGTGATGAGACGCTCGGAGATATAAAGGCAATAGCAGAGTTGAAACCCAGTGGGATCATTTATTTCACACAACTGTTCTATTTCCTCTTGTACAAAATTTGTATAAACTCTTTTGTTCGGCGGCGTTCTCTTACTAGGACGTCAGCCTCTTGTACATAAAACGCCTATTTTACAGGCAATTCAAAAATCAATACAAATATACTTTTCAGTTAAAATTGCCAATTGTTTTTCCTTTTCTGTTTTTGTTTTGCGAAGAACGTCCAAGGTTCAATTTGTGATATATGCATTGACAATAATTTGTTAACTCATGAATATTTGCATACGAAACAAAGGATTAATTACGGGTAACATTAGAAACAGGGGAAATAAAGAGTTGTCTAAGCAATCTAATTGTTCTATCCTCCAAGGTATCAAGGTAGGTTCAGCTGAAGAACATAACCAGTACATCTTAATTCCCTAGAGAGTGAGCCAGCAAGTCAGTGCACTCTCCCCAAGCTATTATCAAACTTAAGGAAGTTGGGTATCCTCCCGCAGATCTCAACATTCCCCAGCAATATACGAACATTCCTAACAAGCATCCCCGGCAATCTCGGTCTAATATTGTTCCCCGGCGGTATATCAAACATTCGGTGGAGCCACTTCCCCAATACAGTTCAATACTTCCCCAAGAGAGTCCAATCCAGTTTCCCCAAGAAAGTTGGAATCCATCTCCCCAAGCAGTAAGCTTATCCCCAGTAGATTCTGGAAGCTTATCCTCGCAGAGCATGAACGCGTCCCCCGGCTTTATTCAAAGAGTTATTTCCTTACCAGGATATAATTGGGTTATCCTCTGCCAAAAGCCACGGAAAGATCGTTCTCGGCAAAGTCTTCTTATCCCCAGCAAAGTCTATTAACACTTCCAACATAGTAACGGTATCCCCAGCAAGTTATTATCAACATTCAGCAAAGTATCTCTCTCCCCACAGAGTATTGCTTCCCAGGAAGATCGTTAGAGTACTTTTCTCCCCGCAGAGTAATCTATTCGCCAAGTTTATTCCCCAACGGAGTTATCTTCTCCTACCGGTATTCTTGCAACTATCATCCAGCGGAAGCAAAATCTAATTCTTCAACATCAGCCCAGGAGTGACTTCCTGGCACCCGTCAAAGATTTATTTTCCTAGACAAAAATATTCATAAACATCGCATTTTCATACATTAAAGCATGCATATACGCATCATGTCTTAACAAATCTCATTTATGTTGAGAACATCATTGCTTGATCCATATCATGCATTGCATATGACTGACCTTTACCTTTCAGGAAAGATCCAGTTAAATTCTCAACTATATTTCAAGACCTAGACCAGTTCAGTTAAATCGACCCTAAGATTTTTCTGTTTCTTATCCAGTCCAAGGCCTTCTCTGGTTCAGTCAGATCGACCCTAAGATCTCCCTGTTTCTTATCCAGTTGAAGACATCAAGACCTAGACCGGTTCAGCTAAATCGACCCTAAGATTTTGTTGTTTCTTATCCCGTCAAAGGCCTTCTCTGGTTCAGTCAGATCGACCCTAAGATCTCCCTGTTTCTTATCCAGTTGAAGATTTTAAGACCTAGACCGGTTCAGTTAAATCGACCCTAAGATTTTCCTGTTTCTTATCCAGTCAAAGGCCTTCTCTAGTCCAGCTAAATCGACCCCTAACAGATTTTTCTGATAAAGACTCAGTAGAAGATATCCAAGATTCTCTCAATGATTGCTGTTGAGGTTGTAGTCGCCTATGGTTCTCTCCCCGATACTGCGGAGGTAGTAATCATCCCCAGATTCGCTCAGCGTTACTGTTGAAGTTGAAGTCATCCAAGATTCTCTCAATGATTGCTGTTGAGGTTGTAGTCGCCTATGGTTCTCTCCCCGATACTGCGGAGGTAGTAATCATCCCCAGATTCGCTCAGCGTTACTGTTGAAGTTGAAGTCGTCCAAGATTCTCTCAACGATTACTGTTGAGGTTGAAATCGTCCCCAGATTCTCTCAGCGTTACTGTTGAGGTTGAATTCGTCCAAGGTTCATTCAGCGTTCCTGTTGAGGTAGTAACCATCCCTGGTTCATTCATCACCGTTTGAAGATCCAGATCCAGCTCCTGTAACCAGTCAGGACACATCTATGCAAAGAATTTGAAGACCAACTCCTGTAACCAGTCAGGACACATCTACACAAGAGTTTGAAGACCACTCCTGTAACAGGTCAGGTAATCATTTTTCTTTTGCAGGTACGCAAGTTCTCGCTAAGGAATCTCTTATGCGATTGACATCCAGATGGCATCTATAAGCCCATCCACCTATCCATCACCTCTTTGCATGGCATCTATAAGCCCATCATCCTATTCATCAATCTCCAAATGGCATCTATAAGCCCATTCCCCGCCATCACACTGCTACTATGTGAGCGCAAATTTCTGGGCACTCTAGTGTTCAATCATCTTCTACCTTCGGATTATGAAAGGCACGTCAGCCAATCTGCATCCTCAGGTCTAAGAAGATTAAACAGGGGCAACTGTTGTACCCCAAAATTTTCCCTCCCATATTCTTCAAAATTTGCCAAGTCAAAGCTTCAAAATCTCCCCAAGGGTTGCACAGTTCAAGGGCCTCCTAACAGTCAAAAACTAGGGTTTTGGTTCAGGCAAAGAAAATGAAGTTTCCAAGGGTCCAATCAAGTCCCACATGCCTACAAACATGGTCAAGCATCCTCATACCAAGTTTCAAGACTTACAGCACAAAATTGCACAGTCAAAAACCCTAATTGCACTACAGTCAACTGTAGGGGCAAAATGGTCATTTGACAGTCAAAAGTCAAAATTTTTGGTCAACATCTTATTTTGAAGCCACAAACATCATTTGATCAATGCTTGATCATGATTCTCAAAGCTTGGCTCAAAAAGTCTCAAGATGCAAAAGTTTCCATATTTGGACAGTTGAAAAAGTCAACTGTAACTTGACCAAGGCATAACTTCCACATGGATTGTCAGAAAAATTCCATACAAAGCTCATTTTGAAGAGAATGACATTTCCTACAACTCCTCTTCATACTTCAAGTCCAAGAAATGCTCTCACAAAAATTTATCAATTTCAACATTATAGGTCATTTTCAAAAGTCAACAAAAAGGGACTTTAAGTCAAAGGCCATAACTTGAGATTGGTAAATCAAAATGACATGGGACCAAAGACATTGGTTAAAGGACTCAAATAGCTTTCCAAAATGTCCAAGAACATGAGCAAAGCTTACAAATTGAGCAAGTTATGCCTTGTGGAAGTTGGGAAATGTTTGGATATTTTGAAAAGTCAACATTGCTTCAAATGTCCTAAAATTGCTAATGGGCCTCTTTTTCTTCCAAAATCCATCATCCAAAACATGTGCACGACCATTTGGCCCAAAGGGAAGTTTTTTATCATTTTTATTTATTTATTTGGATTTTTAATTATTAATAATTCATTTAATTAAAATAAATAGGTGGAAAATATCAAAGCAAGTCATTCAAATCTTTTTGTGCATAGGATAACTTCAGATTTTCGTGCATTGTTAGATAAGGAAAGAATCCATGTGATTGAACATGATTTGGTAGCAAATATGCATGAAAAGATTTGAAAATTATGGCATGGAAAATCAAATATCTTCTCATCAAATCATTGATTCCTTGGCTCAGATTTTTTACCCTAATCACTCATACATATATATACATGCTAACCCTAATGCCAATGACCTCCCAGCTGCGCCAGACATACATAACCAAGCTTGAGTTTTTGCCAAGAAATTCCAAAACTGAAAACTAGGTTCTAGTACGATTCAAGCCAAAATAATTGTTCCATTGTCTTGCTGAGACATCAAGGAAGGTGCCTGGATCAATATCATAGCCTGAAACATCAAGAATTGGTATATCCGAGTCAAGCTTTTCACGAAAATTTCCATAATCGAATCATGAATTTCATGCATTTTTCGTGTGTTTTCTTTATTGATTTACATTGAGTGATTGATTCTAAAGCTAACTGCATATTTTAATTGAGTTTTTGTGCCAAATTAGAGGATTCACCATTGATATAGGCTAGGGTTCTTCAAGCTTCGAATTGGGTACTTTTGAACACTGTAAAATTGGGACTTCCCAATACCATGATCAAAACCAGGACACTTGGACGAATCGATTGCCATGGTCGCGCCTAATTTCTGATCCAAGATGGCCTGTTCGCTATTATTAGAAAACACATATTTTGGGGGGGTTTAAAACCCCCGCTAACCTTTTCATGTTTCAGGGAAAAAACAAAACGAGGAGGAAGATGATGAAGTGTCAAGGCATGATTAGACCATTTGAATTTTTGCGCGCAAATTAATCACTGATCATTATTTTGTATTATATTATTTACTTATTGTATTATGTACAAAGCGCGTGAATGGCATAGTGGTGGAGAAAGCACTTGGTAACCAACAGGACCTGGGTTCGATCCCAGGTCCCCCTCCCTTTCCTTATATTTTTCTCTTAATCATGTTCTTGTGTAATTCATTTGCAAGCGCCTACCATACACTCAACATCCTGGCACGCCACATGGCTTCAGAGACTGGTCTAAGGGCCAGATCATGCAGGTCACCATACCCCCATGTCAACTATGCATATGTGAACGTGGAAAAGTCAACAAGGCCCAAGATCAGTGGGCCAGAATTACTGGACTTTACCTCCAATTTGGGGACAGACCCCCCAAGGTTTTGATTTCTATTTTTCTTCCTTATTTTATTTATTCCAATTATTTCTTTAATTCCTTTAATTTAATCATTTTCATAAAAATATAAAAATAGCAAAAAATCAGAAAAGACAAAATTGAAAATATATTTTATTTTAATATTTTTTAAGTAAATATCATTAATTAATTTTAGCTTTTTAAATTAGGTTTAGTTCAAATATTTTTCTCAATAAACTTAAAAAACTTGTAGAATTAGGTTTTAATTATTTTAATCACTTTTTTCTTTTATTTCATCATCTCTAATAATTAATTATTCATTTTTATAAATCAAATTGCTTTAATTAATTAGGTTAATTTAGGTTTAACTTTAATATTTTTTCTTAATAAATAAAAGTTATAGAATTAGGGTTAATTTAATTTTAATTTCAGCTAATCTTCTCATTAAAAATTCACAATTCCAAAAAACTCAAAAATAATTTCTTTTTTATTTTAATTTAATTAATTTGCTCAATATAATTTAATTTCATTAAAAAGGGTCCAATGCCCTCGCTTTCGATTATTAATTTGTTTCGCGCATTTTATTTTATTTCTTATAATATTTATGTACCTCTCCCAAAGCCTTGTAAACTCGGACGTTTTATTTCTCGCACTTCTTTATTTTCTGTCAAATCGGGTCCTGGATTAAATTTGGCGATATGGACCCGCGCCTTTGTAATAGTTTAGGAACTTTACCTTTCTCGCACTTTTTAACTGTTAATAAATGCATGCCAGAATGAATGATAAAATAAAAACAAACGCATAGATCACTTTGACATGAACAAGACAAAATAACTGAACATGACACACAAATCACACACCACCCCTAGGGTACGCCTCACGGTTGCCTTGCCTCGAAAGGTGATCGTCGAGTAGAGGATGTCTTAGTAAGTCCTCATGATCCGAGAACCTGGCATGAGGGTAGCTTCTAAGGTGTCTTCCCATTGCTCTGGTGATCACCATGTCCCTACAAATTCGAATTGACCCGAACACCTCCAACGGTGGTGCTACCTACCTCTCAATGGTGGGATGGCACTACTTTAAAGGACATCTACACAGACGAATTCCATAGGGTAGGTAGACGACTCTAGATACTTGCTCTATTTCCAAAACAAATCAAAAATACTTTTCACACCGACACCTTTTCAAAAAGCTTTCGAAAGCAATTTTTCAAACACTCTTGAGGACCGATACAAGAGTCGAACTGGAATTTTCAAAGAAACTTTTTTAAACCCACAGTTGAAAAGCAAACAAACCATTTTTGAAAACACAATGAGCAAGTATCTAAGAGCCCATGGATAACCATGGATAGAAAGGGTGCTAACACCTTCCCTTTCTATAATCTACCTCCCGAACCGAGAGCAATCTCTATAAGGAATTTTTCTGTGCTTTTGTCCTTTCCATTTGGAGAAAATAAAAGACGGTGGCGACTCTTGCTTCCGCGACATTTTGCGAACCAGCGTTAAACAGTCAGTTCCAGATCCACCGATCACAGGCATCTAAAATCCTTTGATGCAAGCTTGATTCACAAGCTTCAATTGGGCGTTGAGTCCCCTTCGAGCAAGCTTTGGTCCACAAGCTTCATTTAAGCAGTAGCCCCCTACATGCCTGCTTCGATTCACGAAGCAGTAGTCTCCTAGAAGCAAGCTTCGATTGAGCATTGACCTCTTACGTGTCTGCTTTAATGCCCAAGGCAAAGGATTCCTCTGGACTTTCCTTCAATACACAAGGCAAAGGCCTCTTCATGCTTTCCTTTGATCCACAAGGAAAAATCCTCTTCATGCTTGCCTTTGATCCACACGGCAAAGACCCCTTAATGCTTGCCTTTGATCCATAAGGCAAAGGCCTCTTCTTGCTTGCCTTGGATTCACAAGGCAAAGGCTTCTTCAGACTTGCATTCGATCCACTAGGCAAAAGGCTTCTTCAAGCTTACCTTTGATCCACGAGGCAAAAGGCTTCCTCAGACTTGCCTTCGATCCACTAGGAAAAGACTTCTTCATGCTTGCCTTTGATTCACAAGGAAAAAGGCTTCTTCAGACTTGCCTTCAGCCCACTAGGGAAATACTCCCTATATGCTTGCCTTCAGCGCACAAGGAAAATACTCCCTCTATGCTTACCTTCAGCGCACAAGGCAAAGTCCCCTTCGACTTGCCTTCAATTCACAAAGCAATGGCTATCTACATGCGAGCTTCGATTGGGTAATGTCTATCTTCATGTCTGCATTGACTCCACCTCTAAATCCTTCAACACGAAGTTTTCTACACTTCGACATATAAGATTGTCCCTTCAAAGAAGCATTCATATGGTCCATTCAAAGAAGCATTCAAAAGTCCCATTCGAAGGACATACATGTGGTCCATTCGAAGGAGACACATAATTATTGAAAACAAGTTTGTTCTATGATGAGTCTTGGTCCAAGAAGCTTGATGGCCCAAAATCCTACATGTTGCCAAGCCCAAGCCTCCTGTATAATTACATTCGAAAGAGGTAACAAAAGAAGTTTCAAATCGCCAGAAAGGAGTTTTCGATTGGGCTAGTTGAAAAACTTTGGATCAAGCTACTAAGGCAGATAGTGTCTCAATCTAAGAAGCCACAATGATGAGTGTTGTACCCAAAAAATTCCCCTCTCATGTTTCCCACGGTTTTCTCTTACATGGGTGGTTGCAAACACTTTCCTAAAGAAAATGAAATTTTTTGAATGATGGTCAAGTGTCTTTCGATTGGTATGTCAACAATATCCTTTGATTGGCAGGTGAACAAAAGGGTCTTTGATTGGCATCTGGGCAAGGAGCTTCGACTGGGATTTTAAAACTCTTTGAGAAATATTTGTCTCACAAGCTTCGATTAGGCATCCAAAAACCTTCGATTAAGCATTAACCCACCAGCTTCGATTGAGCGTTGGGTCCCCTTCGAGCAGGCCTTGGTACAAGTTTCATTTAGGCAAGAACCCCCTACAAGTTCCCTTCAATTCACCAGTAGTGGCCTCCTGCATGTTTATTTTGACTCACTAGGCAAAGGCCTCTACATGCAACCTTCGACTCACTAAGTCAAAGGCTCCTTTCAACTGGCCTTCGAATCCACAAGGAAGAGGCTTCCTCATACTTGTCTTGGATTCACAAGGGAAAAGGTTTCTTCTATGATTGCCTTCAATGCATAATGCTAAGACTCCTTAACATAATTTATGCACTATGACACATAATATGACCCCTTCGAAAGAGCACTCCAAAGGTCCATTCGAAGGACACACATTGGTGGCCCATTCGAAGAAGGCACAAGGCATACATGTGGACTATTCGAAAGACACATAAAAAGTCCATTCGAATAATATATAGATGGTCCATTCGAAGGAGACACATAATTATTGAAAGAAATTTTGTCTTATGATGAGTCTTGATCCTACATGTACCCAGGCCCAAGCTTCATGCGCAATGGCATTCGAAGGAAGTGACAAAAGAGGCTTCGACTGGCCAAAATGAAGTTCTCGTTTGGGCTATTTGAGTTTTCTAGAATCAAGCAGCTAAGGCAAATAGATGGGTCCAATCAAAGGATCCATGAGGAGCAAGTCATAGCCAATCTAAAAGCAAATATCTGAGGGGTTTTCAAAGAAGCCTTGATAAGGGAAACTCTAAATAGATTCGAATTCAGAATCATCAAAAAGAACAATGCTCTGACAAAGAGAATTCTGAGAAATTCGAATTGACGTTGATGGTGACTTAATTGAAGAAACTCTGATAAAGGGAAAACTCTGAACAATTGGAATTTAGAGTCATCAAAGATCTGATCAATTCGAATTGATGTAGATAGACTCAATTGAAGGAGTTATAAGGATGAAACCAGAGCCAATCGAAGAAGCCGTGGGGATGAAACTGTGAGCAAATCGAATTGAAGCCCAGAGCCATCAAAAGGAGAAATTCAGAGCCATCAAAAAGAGCAAAGTCATCCCAAGCTTTTGATTCCCATCAAGTTGGAGGCACAAAACAACTCAGAGCAAGCTGGCAGAAACGCATGATTGGATCAAATATGGCAAGTTTTCATGAAAAAATCAAATCAAATCTCTCCCTCGTGAGGAACAAAGATTTGGTACACAAATGTTGACCTAAATCTTTGCCTATATAAACCCAACAAACTCTGATGAAAAGGAGACGAAAAAAAAAAAGAGAAAAGCGCCTAAAACACACGTACAGATTGCCTCACTTAAAAACTCCACAAAACCTTGAAATTATTTCACAGTGCAGGCACCTCCAGTCCGATACCAGCCATCTCTATCCAAACCAAGCGTTTTAATCATCTTTGTAAGGTTCATAGGGTAAGAATAGGTCATTATTGACAGCAAAAGCTGCCAAAAACGCACGCATATGCATCGACAGTTCCAATAATCATGTGAATTCATATTTTTATTTTTATGTGTTTCGGTACATATCATCTATATTATTGTGTTGCTAAGATCCAAATATGCAGGTTCGAGCCATTAGATGAACCCTCATACTTCCTGAACCATGAATCACCATGTTCATGCATATTTATGCTTGACTGAAGGTAACGAATTTGCATCCAATGTTTTATTGCAGTTTATTATATAATCATTGTTTTGTGTTTGTATCAACGAATGAACAAGCAGCTCAGATGGTGAAGGAGAACGTGTGAAATCGAAAGGGTCTGGGTTCGATACTCAGGTCGTGTATTACATTTTTTCTAATAATTGTATTGCAGATCAAGTATGTTGCATTTCAATACTTCCCATGCGCCTTCAAGCCCCAGACAATGGAAGGCGAGGAGATCAAATCCAGCGCCCCTGGAATGCTTCACCATGGTGGATCCTCAAGGACCAGAAGCATGGGATCAGGCGCAATATTGGGCTCTCATATCTGGGCCTATACAAATTTCATAATCTCACCCCCTGCTTGCTAGCTAACACTAGGCCCATTTATGTTTTTTTTTCTTGTTTTTATTGCTTATTTCTTTTTTTTATTTAAATCAGCAAGATAATAAAAAAAAAATCATAAAAACATTAGGTTAGCATTTTTCTTAATTAAACTAATTCTGTAAATTAATTAATATTTATTTAAACCATTTTCTTAATTTTAAAACCAATAGACTTAGGATTTATTTGAATTCAATTCTTTTCATAAAACAAAACAAAACAACAAAAAAAAAATCTTATAAACATTTTAGTGTTTTAGACGTCTTTTCTAATTCGCACGTTTTACTATTTTAGCATTACTATTATGTTCATATTATTGTATCTGTTTATTGGGTGTAATAGACTTAAATTAGGACTTTACTTTACTGTTTTTCCCCAATTTTAGACTTGTGAATTCCCCCTCCCCGAAGCCATGTAATAGTTAGGTTTTAATTTCCGCACTTTAATTTCCCGCACTGATATTAAACTGTTAGATGTATGCCTAATAGTATTGTATGGCAAGAATAAAATCAAATGCTAGCAAACCTAATGCAAAGATTAAAATAATTGAAAACAACACAATTGGACATGCGCACCTCTAGGATACCCCACTTCGGTTGCCTTCGGAAAAATAGTCATGTCCCTCGAAACGGGGACACTTTAGCAAAGACCCGTACATGAAAAGATCATAGTCCCTCCATGAACCTACAGTGTTGCCTTTCGGTAAATGATCTCGTCCCTTGAAAAAAATTGCTAAAGTGTCTCCATATGTTGCCTTTATGACTGTACGTCCCTTCGAATTTCCCTCAAACATCCAACAACTAGGGCTACCTACTCACTAATCGTAGAATAGCACTGTCTAAAGGATAGGAGGAAAAGAACGAACCTTTTCAAGTATAAGTAGATAGTTCATAGATGCTTGCTTAGAAAAATAAATTTTCACACTTACACAAAAAAAAAATTTCAAAAACACTTTCAAAAACATTCGTTTTATCAACACTCTTGAGGACTGATACAAGAGTTATCATAAAACGAATCGCCACACTAAAGCATTTTCAAACTACTTTTTTTTCAAAATACAAAGCACGAGGTATTTAAAAAATTAGCTAAGCATCTAAGAGCCCGTAGAAAACTACGGATGGAAAGGGTGCTAACACCTTCCCTTTCCATAATCTATCCCCCTTACTCAGAAAATTCTCGAAAAGGTATTTTTCTGTTCTTTTCACCCTTTCCTTAATTTGGATAAAATAAAAGTCTGTGGCGACTCTTGCTTACCACAACATTTGCAAACACAAACACAAAACTAGTATAACAGTCGGTTCTGCCACCGTATTACAGAACTGGCGACTCTGTTGGGGAATTATAAAAGTGGGGTTACCTTAGGGCTTAGGTCATATTTAACTTGCTTTCCTTGTATGCTTGTTTGCTTTATCTTAAAGGGTTTTGCTTGGGTTTACTTGTAAAGATCCTACACCCGGATCTGAGACACCTTTTAGGTAAGTAGCAATAGAACGTGGGGACTGTGTTGGGTATACTAACACGGTTAAAACGATAGCTACGTTGATGTGACACATTTGTTGGTATCGGTAGCCCTTGAGTAGTCAAGGAGAATATGGGGTCGCTGTGTGGTGTCATGAAGCATCAACTGACCTTAGAACCTTTAATTGAACCAACTTGGCCATTAGGAAGTAGTGAGATAGCCTGCTTTGGTTCAGTCCGAAGTTGGTTGATACTCGATAATACACTCTTTGAGATCTGACTTCCAGAATATTTCAGTCTCTAATAAAGAGGCTTGCGCTGAAACAATGCTCGGTGAAGAAAGATCAATGATATTGAGATTCCCTAGAACCCGGTTACTATTGATAAGACAGGTTGAACCAACTGTACTTCAAGAGGGTACTTACCTATGGAATCCATGCAAGCCTAAACCTAAGGATTTGTTTATGTGATTCTATATATATATATATATATATATATATATATATATATATATATATATATATATATATATATATATATATATATATATATATATATATATATATATATATATATATATATATTTGTTTGTACATAACATCATAACATCATAACATCATAACATGGCATATCACACTAACCATTTCAAGGACTTTTAGGACTTATCTTTGTGTCTGTTTTGTAGGACATGACTCTCATCTGCAGAAATACTATCCAAGTCAACCTTGTAAGGGTACCTCCTCAACTCAAAGAGTTAGCATCAAGGTTTCCTGAGAATTCCCCAATCACTAAAAGACATGGTCGGATCCTCAGTTTGGTCACCTCAAGCACTGATGAAGATATGGTGAAAGTTCTCTTCCAGTTCTTTGACTCGTTACATCACTGCTTTACATTTCTCGACTACCAGTTGGTGCCTACCATGGAAGAGTTTTCTCAGTTATTAGGTGTGTCTATCCTCAATCAGTTACCCTTCAACGGTGTGGAAAGAGACCCAAAGCCTAAAGAAATTGCTCAAGCCCTGTATTTACAACGGTCCGACATCGTAGCAAACTGGGAAACAAGAAGCAGTATCAAGGGGTTTCTAGCCAAGTTCTTGCATGAAAAAGCTCACTATTTTTGGGATACTTTGGACTTACAAGCCTTTGAAGAGGTATTATCCCTTATCATCTAGGGGATGGTACTGTTCCCTAATTCGGACCAACTCATAGACGTGAATGTGGTAAAAGTTTTCATGTCTCGTAACCCGGTGCCTACTTTACTTGGAGACATTCTGCACTCTTTTCACACTCGCACTATAAAGAGAAGAGGGACCCTTATGTGTTTCACTCCTCTATTGGCTAGGTGGTTTATTTCGCACCTACCACATTCTGTTGTGAAGAACGAACAAGGCTTAAGATGGTCTAGCAGGTTGATGTCTCTCACACATTTGAATATTCACTGGTGTCCTCGATCTGTGGAAGATGTTACCATCATTGATCGCTGTGGGGAATTCCCTAATGTCCCTCTCCTAGGAATTAGGGGAGGAATTACTTATAACCTTTGTTTTGTGTTGCGACAATTTGGGTATGCTAGGAGGGATGGTCCTCATAATATATTGGTCCAAGGCATTATGCTCAACTATGAGGATGATGTTCAAGGGTACCGTCAGAGGTTCATCCGAGCTTGGGGCATGGTAAACAAAGTGGATAGCAAGACGTTGGGGCATAAGAACTCCATCCCTTTGGAGCCTTATCTTAAATGGGTGCGAGCTCGCGCTCAAAATCTCATGATGTCTTACCCCGCCATTCTACCCATCGTCATGGAACCCATTGCAGATACAGATGTACCTCATACCATTCTCCATCCTGACATGCCAACTACTCTCGAGGAATTACAAAGGTCTTGGATTCAACTCAAAGAGTATCGAGATACCTTTGAAGCTCAGTTCTATGCAAGTGAGAAAAGGGTTTTGGAGCTTACAAGACAATTACATGAAGAACAAAGTTTGAATGCCTACATTGCACCAAAGAGGATGCGCTCATGGGAAGCTTGAGTCCTGTTAGATTTAGGAGTTTATTTTCACTTTTGTCTCTTCCATTGTAAGCCCAAGGGGCATCATTGTAATCATTTAAACTTATAAATGCAATTCATGTTTGTTCTTCTCTTTGATTAAGCAAATTTAAGATCTCAAAAGTCCTTGAAAAAATGCATAAACATTATCATACACTTCATTACATAAGCAGGTATTACATGACAGGTTTCTTATCCTTTTCGCTGTTTATTTCAGCAAAAGAAATGGCTCTTGAACAAACAGTGAAGGATCTTCAAGCTCAAAACGCTCAGTTTCATCAGATGTTCCTGGCTCTGGCCCAGGGGCAAGAAGATCTGAAATCTCTGATCATCAAAGAGAAGACCAAGAAGGCAAAGAAACCAGCTAGTGTTATGAATTTGGGAAAAAGGTTCAGAGGACCGGTTAAGTGAGCTATAGATTTTGCAACCCTGTCAAATGAGGGGGACAATCAAGAAGAGAAGCCAGTGGAAGAAAACAACAATCCAGGGTCTGAGGAAGATGAATCTGACTATTCTGAGGAGCAGTATCCCCCTGCTGATGATAAATACAAACAGTTAGGGAATCGGCTCAATGCTATGGAGATCCAAAGGATACCTGGGCTGGATTTTGAAGAGCTGGGACTGAAATTAGGGGTGGTCATCCTGCAGAAATTCAAGGTCCCCACCTTTGCCAAGTACGACGGTGTCTCATGTCGTAAGTTTCACTTAAGGTCGTATGTCAGGAAGATTCAACCCCACACTACTGATAGGAATCTGTGGGTACATTTCTTCCAAGAAAGTATGTCAGGGACTCAGTTGGAATGGTTTTATCAGCTAGAAAGAACCAACATTTGTAATTGGGAAGATCTGGCTGTTGCTTTCTATAAGAAGTATCAATATAATGTGGACCTCACCCTAACTCATACATAGTTGCAAAGTATGTTTATGGGTTCGGTGAAGGTTTTAATGATTATTCCCAAAAGTGGAGAGACTTTGTGGGAAGAGTCCAACCTTTGTTATCTGATAGGGAGCTGGTAGACATGTTCTTAGGCACGTTGGTGACCTGGTAATCAAGCCCATCATAGTTCCACAAAGTGATCCCAGGGGAAAATGGACTCCCACATACGAAGGGCCATTTGTGATTAAGAACATATTTTCTGGTGGAGCCATGATCTTAACCACCATGGACGGTGACGACCTTCCGCACCCCGTAAACACAGACATAGTTAAAAGATACTACGCATGAATAAAGACCAACTAGGTTGACTAGCCTAGGCAAAAATAAGGGCATCCCGGCGAACCAAAAGGGTTCGGGAAAAAATTAGGGATATACATAAAAAAAATATGTACACCCGGCAAGTCGAAAACTTGAAAAGGCGGCTTGGGCAAAAAAAGGGTATCCCGGTGGACTGAAAACCCGAAAGGGCGGTTCAGGAAAAAGTTAGGGATTCAAAGTGTATAACTATGTCCCATTAGATCACCTTACAGCCAATATTAAGTATCAACTATCAAGCTCAAGCGGTACTAATCAATCCAATCGGCTTCAGACAAGCAGCGAAAGATATGAGACGCTCAAATACATAAAGACAATAGCAGGATGGGAATCCAATGGGATTATTGCACATAATTGTTTTTCTTTGTATACTATTTTGTATAGTTTTCAGTTTTTATGACGGCATTCTCTTACTAGGATGTCCATTTCTTTGTACAAAAACGCTTATTCAAATTAATATAAAGATATCTCTTCGAAAGTGCAAAACTTCTGTTTTTATTTTTCTGTTTTGTTTGCAAAACGTCCAGTGATTATTTTTGAACATATGCATTTGAATATAATTATTATTTATAAATATAAAGACATAAACACAGAAAGACAGTTACTAATGGCTTTAAGAAATGGGACAATGTCTAAAGGCCATCCACAAAATTCCTGCAGATACCTTCTCCAGCATGTAGAGGCAGGTACATCCTACTACAAGGTCATTGTCATATTCTCAGCATACCGCCTAATGGTGTCAGAAGTTCTCATATCTCCGGAAGATCAAGAATCTCCAACTACTGTTCAGACATCTAAACTTCCCTAGTGAAGTCTCCAAGCTTCTCAGGATTCCCCAACAGGATTTCAATAAAATCCCTAAACAGTGCACGGAGTTTCCCTTCCCCAACAGAGTTTATTTCTATGACAATGGAAATCTATCTCCCAGTATTGAACATCAAAATAAAATCTGAAGACATTCATTCTTCATCGCCAACAACAATCAGGGATTCATTTTCCCTAGTTCAACAATACTGCAATAGAACAACCGACGCGTTCATACATTACACTCATGCATCATTTTACAAACATCATAGCATATGCAGCACAAATACATATATCACAATCTCATTTATTTTGAGAGAATCATGCAATTCATACATCATGACATCGCATGAAACCGGTTTTACCTTTTCAGGTTAAATTGGCAGACAGACAAACATTATAAACTTATATAGCAGGTCAAAGATTAAAGCCCAAAACCAGACGGGGAAACTATCTACACGACCAAGTGGTATGAACTCCCGAAGCAAGACGAGTTTACCAACAAATACAGTAGGCCATGGATTATTTCCCGAAACCAGACGGGGAAACTATCTATGTGACCAAACGTTGCAAAGTTCCAGATTAATACCTGCAGCAAGCCAGGAGAACTATTGTGGACGACCGACTGTAGATTAATACTTGTAACAAGCCAGGAAAAATATCTACATGAGGAGATTGAAGATTAATACCCGTAACAAGCTAGGAAAACTATCTTTCTTTCTCGGGTCGTAGATTAATACTTGAAACCAGCCAGGACAATTATCTCAACGATCGATAAAAACAAGTTCCAGATTAATAACTGTAATAAGCCAGGAAAACTATCTGTGGACGACTGATTGTATATTAATACCTGTAACAAGCCAGGAAAACTATCTACATGAAGATATTGAAGATTAATACCTGTAACAAGCCAGGAAAACTATCTTTCTTTCTCGGGTCAGAGATTAATACCTGAAACCAGATAGGACAACCATCTCAAATGACCGACAATTTTCAAGTTCCAGATTAATACCTGAAGCAAGACAAGACAATTATCTGTGAATAGTTGATTTATAGATTAACACATGAAACCAGACAGGAAAAATATCTACATAACCAGATGAAACAATCTAACAGGGGCTCCTTCTCATATATCTCCAGATGTACTCTAACACAGACTCATCCGGAAGCAGCCCTACACTTCCCTACATAGGCTCTTTCTAATACATTTTCAGGTAATGGTTAATTCCATTATCCCAACAAGTTACTGTGAAGCTTGGATTTCAACCAGAAAGAAGCAAACTCTCATCTCTCCAGTACAGAGATAACTCCTCAGTAGAGTCTTGGACAACTGAAGCTCCTAGACTTTATTCCCCTACAGAGTTTTCCTTAAGTAGGAGAACAACAGAAAACCACATTCCCCAGCGGAGTCCTCCTCAGACAGTAGGAACAAGAATCCCCACAAAGAGACCTCTTATGAAGTCAGCATCTACTTTAGATGGCATCTTTAAGCCCATCTCTGATGACTCTCAGTCATCTTCTTCAAATGGAATCTGTAAGCCCATTCCTGCCATCATCAACCACCAGTGTTACTTCATGCGAGTGCAAATTTTTGGGCACTCTAGTGTTCAATCCTCTTCCACCTTCAGATCACGAAAGGAAGACAACCCAATCTAAATCCTCAGGTTTAAGAAGATTGAACAGGGGCAGTTGTTGTACCCCAAAATTTGTCCTCTCATGTTTCCCAAGGTTTTCTCTTACATGGGTGGTTACAAACACTTGCCTAAAGAAAATGAAAATTTTTGAATGATGGTTAAGTGTCTTTCGATTGGTATGTAAACAATATCCTTCGATTGGCAGGTGAACAAAAATGTATTCGATTGGCATCTGGACAAGGAGCTTCGACAGGGCTTTTAAAACTCTTCGAGCGATATTTGTCTCATAAGCTTCGATTAGGCATCTAAAAACCTTCGATTAAGCATTGGCTCACCAGCTTCGATTGAGCGTTGGGTCCCCTTCGAGCTAGCCTTGGTCCAAGTTTCATTTAGGCAAGAACCCCCTACAAGTTCCCTTCAATTCACCAGCAGTGGCCTCCTGCATGTTTATTTTGACTCACTAGGCAAAGACCTCTACATGCAACCTTCGATTCACTAAGTCAAAGGCTCCTTTCAACTGGCCTTCGAATCCACAAGGCAGAGGCTTCCTCAGACTTATCTTAGATTCACAAGGGCAAAGGCTTCTTCTATGATTTCCTTCAATGCACAAGGCCAAGACTCCTCAACATAGTTTCTACACTATGACACACAATATGACCCCTTCGAAAGAGCACTCCAAAGGTCCATTCGAAGGACACACATTGGTGGCCCATTCGAAGAAGGAACAAGGCATACATGTGCACTATTCGAAAGACACTCATAAAGTCCATTCGAAGAATATATAGATGGTCCATTTGAAGGAGACACATAATTATTGAAATCAAGTTTATCTTATAATGATTCTTGGTCCTACATGTTGCCATGCCCAAGCCTCATGTGCAATGGCATTCGAAGGAAGTGACAAAAGAGGCTTCGACTGACCAAAATGAAGTTCTAGTTTGGGCTATTTGAGTTTTCCAGAATCAAACAGCTAAGGCAAATAGATGGGTCCAATCGAAGGAGCCATGAGGAGCAAGTCATAGCCAATCGAAGAGAAAAGATCTGAGGGGTTTTCGAAGAAGCTCTGATTAGGGAAACTCTAAACAGATTCGAATTCAGAATCATCAAAAAGAACAATGCTCTGACAAAGAGAATTCTGGGAAATTCGAATTAACACCGATGGTGACTTAATTGAAGAAACTCTGATAAATGGAAAACTATGAACAATTGGAATTCAGAGTCATCAAAGATCTGAGAAATTCGAATTGATGTAGATAGCCTCAATCGAAGGAGCTATAAGGATGAAACCAGAGCCAATCGAAGAAGCCATGGGGATGAAACTGTGATAAAATCGAATTGAAGCCCAGAGCCATCAAAAGGAGCAATTCAGAACCATCAAAAAGAGAAAAGTCATCCAAAGTGTGATACAGTGGGAGAACTAACTTGAGGGTTTTGCGTTTTATCACAAATGTTGCAGTTAGTAAGAGTCGCCATCGACTTTTCTTTTATCCAAAAGGAAATGTGAAAAAGCACAAGAAAGACCTTTGAGATTGTTTCTTGAGTTCGGGGGGTAGATTATGAAAAGGGAAGGTATTAGCACCCTTTTCATCCATGGTTTTCCATGGGCTCTTAGCTACTTTCTAGAGCACTTGCTTTTGTTGTTTGAAATTGTGTTTGGTGTGGTTTTGAAAGTATTTTGTAAAAGAGGCCATTGTTTAGGCAATCCTTGTAATGATTCTCGTTCGTAAGAATGTATACAAAGATGTTTGTCTTTTTGAAAATGTTTTCAATGTTTGTAAAAATGTTTGGAAATGTGTGTGTTTGTTTTGGAAAATAGCAAGGATAGTTGTTTGAAAATAGAGCAAGTAACTAGAAGTAATCTACCTACTCAAATGTATTTCTTATGCATTTTCTATTCCTTTGACATTGTTGTCTTACCATTGATTTGGTAAGCAACCCTATCTTTGGATGTAAGCGGGACGGGCGTGGGTCATCGTATAACTATGATTAGCAATGTTGCAAAGTATCTTAGCATTTTGAGGGACCAAGATCATTTTGTAAGGCAACTTAGAATAGCGTCATCGAGGGACTATGATCTTATATTTGTTTGTTTTGCCAAGATACTTCGCATGCGTAATATGGCCATTTTTGTATAAGGCAACCAAGTGGAGAAACCCTAAGGGTGCTTGTGTGTAAGTATATTATTTTCATGCTTTGTTTATCTTGTATTAGGGTTTTCTATTTGATTTGTTTTTATCTTGCCATACAAACCCTAATTACTAGCATGGTATATAAAGCGGTAAATTGCGTAATGTAAAGATTACTACGCTATTACAACAATTTATGGGAGGGGAAATACAAATTTGAATGGAGATTTGCAAGAATATAAATCTAAATAAGCTATTACAACCAAATCGAATTTGTACAAATATTGGAATAAACAATATACAATATTTAAATGAAAGATGCAATGATATATGTATATGCAAAGAATGTTTTATTTTGTTTTTATATGTGAAAAGGAATTTTAACCTCATCCTAAAGATATAAGGAAAAGAAATTAATTCTTGAAAAAAACAATGTTAACCCTAATTTCTAGTTTAAAAGAAAATAAAGTTCTTATGTATTATTTTTTATGTATTTTTTGTAATAAAAATAATGAATAATATTTTATGAAAATATAAAGTTTTTATATATGTCAAAAATAAATATTTACAAGTATGGAATGAAAAGGAAATAAAACAAATTAAACTAAACCTATTTTATTTATATTTACAAGTTTTTTTTTAAGAAAAATAATTAATATATAGTTTAATAAAAATATTTTTTTAACGAGAAAATAAAATAAAATAAACAAAAATATAAAGTTATCATATTTATATTTTTTTAGGATTTTTATGTATTAAAGAAAATATTTAATAAACAAAAATGAAAATAAAACAAATAAATAAAAAATATGAAAATAGTTGGGCCAGGGGGGTATCCTGAGCAATCAAATGGTGTTATGTTAGAAAAAAATGCTAGGCCCAACGTTGAAGCCCAATCCTACAAAACAAGCCAAAAAAATGGAAAATGGAAAAGTGTGAAAAACAAAAGGTAGCGCCAAGGTTCGAACCCAGGACCTAGGCCTCACCAGCGCGCTACCTTGCCATTGGGGTGGCTATACATCCGTTGATTTATGTGAAACAAAAACAACATAACACAAACAATGTCCTTGCCCTGTACTTCATCTTCTTCCCCAAGCTGGCCAGATGCTCTGTAACTTTCTCATCTCTCAATAAAAATGAAAGCTGATAACATGAATTTTGTAGCATTTTGTCTCACGATTCCAACCATGTAAATCATGTAAGCTAACAATTAAGGATCAAAACGAATTTTAAAAGCCCTAAATTTAAACCTAATTTTTCCAGGAACTTCAAGTTCAAAATTCTCTCAACTCAGGCCAAATAAATGCAAGATATACATATGTATAATTTCGTAGCAATGAGGTCTACATTTTTTATTCACAAATCGTGGCCAATGGATGCCTGTATGAAGAGATAGAAGTTGAGATTTTTACCTCTTTCAGTTGAAATCATGAATGGAGTTTGAGTGAGTTTTATGAAGGCCTGATGAATGCTTGAGCTTGCTTGAACTTCCCTGAGTGTGTTCCAACCCTTATCTTGCTTTGAAAGTGTCTGAAACTCTCTATCCAAGTCAACCTGCAAGCTTGGAAAACAAAAATGGAAGATGATGGAGAAGAAGTTACAGTGCAGGGATGATGGTCTGGATCACTTAGATATCAAGTAGGTAAAGTGTTTGAATGATTGAAACTTGAAACGCACGAGCCAAATGATGGATTGCAATGCTTATGCATAAACTGCAAGTTTTGACATTTTTTTATTGTTATGGAGTGTTTGAGTGTTTCAGGCCTCTTGCAATCGTGTTTCTAGTTGTAATGTGTTTGTGTATTAGTATGGGATAGGTTTCAAGTCAGCTCTCCAACAGATTTGTGAGTTCTAGCCTTTTGGCACACTTTCTTGCTTTTGAAGCAAAGTGAAGGGAGAAGTCTTCACAGGCTTATACTGGCTTGCTTATGGTTGGTATAAGTTCCATACAAGTTGCCTTAGGCCTGTAGTACTTGTATGTGCAAAGGAGATAGGTTCAATGCTCAAGAATTGGAAAGTTACAAAAGTGAACCTTTTTCAAAATGGCAATGGCCACTTTATGCCATTTATGGAATTACAACTTGGACAAAGGCTCTTGAGCTTGAATTAAAGATTTTTCAACTGAGTAAGCATTAAATTATGGAGTAAAAAACAAGTTAGGGACCTATAAAGCATGAATTAGGCAGCATAGGTACAAATTTGAATTTTGTTCTTCATGAAATGGCTTGAATTCAAAGTGAGAAATTGCCAACTTCATCTCTTCGATTCTCCATACTAAACAATGATCTTGAGGAGTTCCTGGACATTTTGGAAAGCTTGCAATGTGCTATATAACTCATCTTTGAAATGAATTTCAAGACTCCTCTTGGAACTAGGTGAAATTTTTCCATGAAGTTGGGTCTAAAACCTGCCTAAATTAGGGCAAAATTTCACTAAGTTATTTTAGTTCATGGGCATGTGTTCATAAAATTATATCTTGAGATCCAAAAATCTTTAGGGAAAAATGTGTGAAGTAAAGTTGTATATTTCATGGAGATCTACAACTTTCATATTGGGAACTTTCTTTGAATCATCTTGTATCATGGTGAAAAAATGGCTTAAAGTTGAGGAAAAAAAAAAGAAATTTTCTATACTTAGAAAATTTTCTAAGTTAAGAAAATTTCCAATTTTAAAACCTAATCTTCAATCAGTGATTTCTTGATGAACAAGTTTCACATTTTGACATGTTTTGATGAATTGTGACCCTTGACACTTGATTTTGACCAAAAAGTCAAAGTTTGACTTTTTAGTACACAGTTGACTTTTGATCAGTTGACTGCAAATTTCATCTGTCTATCAATGAAATTGAAATGTTTTGAACCATGTATTTAGGTCAAGATGATACAATTGAATCCTTGGAATCATGCTTTAACTCAATTGGTCATTTGCTAGGTCAAAAATCAGAAATTGCCCTACCTCAGTCAAAACCCTAATTTTAACCATTTTGCCCTTTTGATGATTTGATCAAATTTCTTGAGGAATTGTGATCCAAACTTGATCAAATGATACATATAAGTTTAAAATGTTGATGTGGATAAAAAATTATGGAGTTTGACTATAAATTGGACATGGTTGACTTTTTTCCCAATACAGTTGATTTTTTAGGTCAACTGTCCAATTGACTGACCAAAAATGTGGTTCAAAGCTTGAAACTTGTCATGAACAATCTTATAGGTCCATAATGATGTCTGAAAGTCATATGAAGCATTGATAGTCCAAAAATCCTTGTGTAAATTCAAACCCTAATTTTGGGTCAACAATGTAAGATGAGATGTCTTGAGCTGACCAAACCCTAATCCAGTCTTGAGTCAAAGAGATCTTGTGAGAATAATCTTGATAAATGAGTGGGCAAATTTTAGGGTACAACTGCTGTCCCTGTTCAATCTTCTTAAACCTGAGGAGTTAGATTGGTGAGCTTTTCCATTCGTGACTCGAAGGTGAAAGATGATTGGACACTAGAGTGCCCATAAATTTGCACTCGGCGATGTATAGTTGGGGGAATGGGCTTAAAGATGCCATTTGGAGAATCTTGTTGGAGATAGGCTTGTAGATGCCATCCAAGAATGTTTGTTGAATTCTAAGTTGTAAGCTGAAAGAATGAGTATCAGAATGGCGTCCGTGTCTGGAGCGTGTCTGAACTGTATCTGAGAGTTGATTTTGACTAAGTACCAGAATGGCATCCGTGTCTGGAGCGTATATGTATTGTATCTGAAGTCTGAATCTGAATAAGTATAAGAATGGCATTTGTGTCTGGAGCGTATCTGAACTGTATCATGAAAGCTGAATATGAATGAGCATTAGAATGGCATCCGTATCTGGAGCGTATATGTACTATATCTGAAAGCTGAATCTGAATGAGCATTAGAATGGCATCCGTGTCTGGAGCGTATTTGTACTGTATCTGAAGTTGTAATCTGAATGAGTAATAGAATGGCGTATGTGTCTGGAGCGTATATGTACTGTATCTGATTACATATTATTAATGGTAGCTGTTTAATCTTATCCTGAAAAGGGTAAAATGTTAGCTGAAACAAAGTTGTATTGTATGAAAGGTATGATGCAATGTATTTGCTTTATCAATGTTTATGATATGTGGATGTAATGTATGCGCATGTAAGTTGATTTGCTGTATTGCTATCTGATTGAGGAAAATAAATCCCTGAATGTTGTTGAGGATATGTGAATTTTTAATGTCTTGAAGTTGAAGTATTGACGAACTCTTGTCGAGAGAAGTAAATTCTGTTGTGAGGCCAACGCCATGTACTGCTTGTAAGATTTTCTCGGGGAATCCTGAGAAATTTGATGATTTCTACTGGCGATTAATAATTTGAAATTTGTTCCGCTAGGGATTTAAATGACATACTGTGGGGATTTCTTATGGAATAGCCTAGATACGTTTTCCTGTCCTTTCAACCTATCAGTAATTGTCTTTCCTATTTTGATTATTTATAAACAGTAATTATGTTCAAATGCATATATTCATTAATGAATCATTGGACATTTTTACAAACAAAACACAAGAGTAAATAAAAATACAAATGGTTTTTGGTACTTTCAAAGATATAACTTCGTGTTGACTTTGAATAAGTATTTTGTACAAACGAGACAAATATTCTAGTTGGAGAATGGTGCCATAAAACAAGAAAAATTTATACAAAGAAGGATAGTTATGTGTAATAATCCCATGGGGTTCCCATTCTGCTATAGCCTTCGTATCTTTGAGCATCTTGTCTATTTGTTGCTTCGTCTGAAGATGATTGAATTGATCAGAAACTCCGAGTTTGTCAGTGGAAGTCGAATGTTGTTCGTTAAGTGATCTGACGGGACATAGTCATACGCTTTTAATTCCCTAACTTTTTCCTTGACCTCCCTTTCGGGTTTTCAGTCCACCGGGAAACCCTTTTTTGCCCAAGTCGCCCTTTCGGGTTTTCAACTTGCCAGGTGTACAGATTTTTTATTTTTATCCCTAATTTTTGCCCGAACCTTTTTGGTTCACCGGGATGCCCTTGTTTTGCCTAGGTGTGTCAACCTAGTGGGTCTCTTATGCGTAGTATCTTTTGACTATGTCTGTGTTCGCAGGGTGAGGCAGGTCGTCGCTGTCCATGGTGGTCAAGATCATTGCCCCACCGGAAAATATGTTCTTGATTACAAACGGCCCTTCATAGGTAGGAGTCCATTTTCCCCTGGGATCACTTTGGGGCAAGATGATACGTTTGATCACTAGATCCCCAACATGATATATTTGGTGTCTGACTTTCTTGTTGAAGGCCTTGAACGTCTGTTTTTGATAAATTTGACCGTGGCAAAGAGCAGTAAGTCTCTTTTCATCAATTAAGTTCAGTTGATCAAGTCGAGTCTGGATCCAATCGTCTTCACTCAAACTTGCATCCTTTATAATCCTTAGAGAGGGGATCTGAACCTCAATAGGCAAGACAGCCTCCATACCATAAACCAAAGAATAGGGTGTTGCCCCAATTGACGTGTGAGCCGTGGTACGGTACCCGTGGAGAGTGAATGGTAGCATCTCATGCCAGTCTTTATATGTGACTGTCATCTTTTTTATGATTTTTTAATGTTTTTATTTGCAGCTTCAACAACACCATTCATCTTTGGCCGATAGGGGGAAGAATTGTGATGCTGAATCTTGAATTGCTCGCACAAAGTGGTGATCATAGTGTTGTTAAGATTTGTACCATTATCAGTGATGATCATTTCCAAGATACTGTACCGGCAAATGAGATTTTGCTTGATGAAGCGGGTAACAACATTCTTGGTAACGGAAGCGAAGGAAGCTGCTTCGACCCATTTGGTAAAATAGTCAATGGCCACTAGGATGAAGCGATGTCCATTGGAGGATGTAGGCTTGATCTCTCCAATTATATCAATTCCCCACATAGCAAAGGGCCAAGGAGCCGTCAAGACATTCAGAGGAACCAGAGGTACGTGCACCTTGTCAGCATAAGTTTGACACTTATGACAGGTCTGAGAGTGTTGATAGCAATCTGCTTCCATGGTAGACCAATAATAGCTTGCCCATAGGATTTTCTCCGCCATCGTATGCCCACTGGAGTGAGTGCCAAAAGTACCTTCATGTAATTCAGCCATGATCCTTTCCGCTTCAAATTTATCCACACACCTAAGCAGAATGGAGTCATGATTGCGTTTGTACAGGATGCCATTACTAAGGAAGAACTTAGCAGAGAATCTCCTTAAGAACTTCTTATCATTGATTGAAGCTCCTTCTGGATATTCTTGAGCCTTGAGATGCCTCTTGACTTCATGAAACCAAGGTTGGTCCACTACCTCTTCAGTATTAATCTCGTGACACTGTGTTGTTTCATCCATTCGTTCGATGGTGATCTAGGGAGCCTCGTTATCTCAATCAAGTTTAAACATAGATGACATTGTGGCTAGAGCGTCTGCTAGCTGATTTTCTTCTCGCGGGAAATGCTCGAAGGTAATCTCCTCAAAATGTGGTAGCAATGTCAAAACATGTTCTTTGTAAGGGATAAGATTTGGGTGCTTAGTGTCCCATTCCCCTTTGATATGACTGATGACCAAAGCTGAATCTCAAAACACATCTAAAGATTTGATTCCCAAGTCTATGGCAGCCTTGAGACCAAAGATGCATGCTTCGTATTCCGCCATGTTGTTTGTACAGTTGAAGCAAAGTCTGGCAGTAAATGGAGTATGACACCCTTCTGGATATATAAGTACAGCGCTGATACCATTACCGAGTGCATTGGATGCCCCATCAAAGAAAAAAGTCCATCGGGATCCTTGTTCAGGTCCGTCATATGACCTGATTTCTTCACAGTTGTCTAATGTCATGATGTCTTCATCCGGGAATTCAAACTTCATGGACTGATAATCTTCTACAGCTTGATGAGCAAGATGATCAGCTAGCACACTGTCCTTTATAGCTTTCTGGGTAGTATATTGTATGTCATATTCTGTTAGGATCATCTGCCATCTAGCTATCCTCCCAGACAGAGCAGGCTTTTCGAAGATGTATTTTATTGGATCCATCTTAGATATCAACAAAGTAGCATGAGTCAGCATATACTGTCTTAGCCGGTGAGCAGCCCATGCCAGAGCGCAGCAAGTTTTCTTGAGTAGTGAATATCTGGTTTCACAGTCGGTAAAATTTTTGCTTAGGTAGTAAATAGCGTGCTCTTTTTGGCCAGACTCGTCATGCTGCCCCAATACACACCCCATTGAGTTCTCTAAAACAGTCAGATACATGATCAGTGGTCTTCCCTCGACTGGTGGCATCAAAACAGGAGGCTCTTGTAAATACTCTTTGATCTTGTCAAAAGCAACCTGGCATTCATCATTCCATCTGACTACTTGATATTTCTTCAATAGTTTGAAGATTGGCTCACAAGTAGCTGTTAGGTGAGAAATGAATCTGGAAATATAGTTCAGACGTCCCAAGAATCCTCTGACTTTCTTCTCAGTACGAGGAGCAGGCATTTCTTGTAATGCTTTAACATTGGCAGGATCAACCTCGATGCCTTTGTTAATGACGACAAAACCTAAAAGTTTACTGGACCGTACTCTGAATGTGCACTTGTTTGGATTCAACCTTAATTTATACTTCTTCAACCTCTCAAACAACTTTTGCAAGTGATCAAGGTGTTCTTCTTCTGTTTGTGATCGGGCTATCATATCGTCTATGTAGACCTCTATTTCATGATGTATCATGTCATGAAACAAAGCTACCATGGTGCGCTTATAGGTTTCCCCAGCATTCTTCAGTCCGAATGGCATCACTTTGTAGCAGAATATGCCCCACTGTGTGACAAATGTAGTTTTCTCCATGTCCTCAAGCGCCATTTTGATTTGATTATAACCTGAGAATCCGTCCATGAAGGAAAACACCTTGTGCTGGGCTGTATTGTCAACCAGGATATCTATGTGGGGGAGTGGAAAATCATCTTTAGGGCTGGCCCTATTCAAATCTCTATAGTCCATGCACATTCGTACTTTTCCATCCTTTTTAGGCACGGGAAAAATGTTAGCAACCCATTGAGGATAGGAAGTGACAGCCAAGAATCCAGCATTGAATTGTTTCATGACTTCCGCTTTGATCTTCTCCGACATGTCAGGTCTCATTCGGCAGACTTTTTGTTTTACTGGTGGACAGTCTTCTCTTGTTGGCAGACAATGTACCACGATGTCTGCATCAAGTCCTAGCATGTCTTCATATGACCAGGCAAAGATCTCAACATAATCATGCAACAACTGAATCATACGCTCCTTAACACTCGGATCTAGATTGGCACCTACCTTGATTTCTTTTTTATCCTCCTCGGTACCCAAGTTAATTATATCCACCGGTTCCTCATGAGGATGAATAGCTCTTTCCTCTTGTTGTAGTAGTCTGGCCAATTCCCCTGGTACTTCACAATCTTCCTCACCTTCTTCTTCGGCTTGGTAGATTAGATCCTCAGAGTCACAAAAGGTCATAGCAGTATCATTACCCATGGGATCCGGAATGGAGGGGTACCTGCATTTGTGAGTGTGGGTGTGTGTAAGGTTATAGCCATCTTTAAAAATAAAATGTAAAAGAAAAACAATGAGCACAAAAAGTTTGTATGTGAAAAACGTCCATGATTCATTGAATGTCATATGAAGATGAAATAAAAACCCTTACAAATGGACCATTGTGCCTCGGGCAAGACACAAGGTTTTAAATGTGAGAATTGTTTGTGAATATTACAAGTCCAACAGAAATGTAAAAGATAAATTACTGAGGGATGAAAGTTATTGGGACAAAGTCTCTGGCTTCCCAATTGCGAAGTCCTCCGTTGATAGTAGGAAAGATCCAATCCTCCAAGCTGCAATCCTCTTCACCATCTTCCACTGCATTAACCTCTCGGTTGCTAATCTTCAAGGGTGGCCCTCCAGCACGGGCACGGTGTTGGTGTAAGCCCTAGAGGCCAATACTTTTGGTACTTGTATCGAATTATTTATTAATAATAAAAGGCATTTCTTTATTATGTTTGCTTTCCAAAATAATAAAGTCCCTAGAATGGTTTATTTGTTTAATGAAATGTTAAGTGTGACTTAATCATGAGATCCCATTAAACATAAGACACTATTTTTAAAGTATCCGTAGTCAAGCTTTAATGTAAAGTGGGATAGCATTAAAGCATTAAGATTATTATGAAGATAGATTGATGATCACATCTAATGGATCATAGATAAGGAGTTATCAAGTCTTGACATAGGTATGAATATTAGGAGTAATATTTATACTGGATTGACCCGCTATGAGAATACTACATAGAATGTTATGCAAAGTGTCATAAGTTATTCTCATGATGATAATGGTGTATACCACCCTTCGACCTGAAACCACTATGGACCCTAGATGTAGAGTCAAGTACTTTATTGCTGATCAAACGTCATCCGTAACTGGATGACTGTAAAGAAGGTTGATGGGTACTTCACAAAGCATGCTAAGGGACATGAGTGACCTAGATGGAATTTGCTCATCCTGCATAACAGGATAAATGTCTAAGGGCCCAATATTGAACTGGATAAGGGTGACACAGTGTATGCCTTGTGTTCAATATAGACATGAGGGCAAAAGGGTAATTGTACAACACAAATATTATCACGGAAAAGGTTTGGTCAGATCACATGACATTTTCGTGACTTGGGTAACAGTGATGTGTTGCTAGATACCGCTCACTGTTTATTACATTAAATGTGTGATTTAATATAATTGCCAACATCGCAAAAACCTACAGGGTCACACACATAAGGACAGGTTGATGAGAGATAGAATAAATAAGGAACACCGTAAGGTACGGTGCACTTAAGTGTAATACGGAAAATGGTAAGGTACCACGTGGATAAGTGATATATGGTACATCATAAGGTATGATGTCCATAAGCTTAATTGGGCTTTTAGCTTATAGCCTTAATTGGGCTTTTAGCTTGTAGCCCACACGAGTGATTCTATAAATAGATCCCTTGTGATGAAGCAATTTCACTTGATGCATTTTCGTTTTTGACTCTCTCTCTCACTCAAGGTTTCCGTTCGTGATCAGCTAGCACTGTGACCGGAAGCGATCTGTTCGTGTGGACTGAGTAGAGGCGTTGTTCTTCATCAACGCTCGTGATCACAACATCAAAGTTCTGAATCGCCACAAGAGGTAAATATTTCTATCACTGACCATGCTCATTTGTAAGGATCGCTAAAGGAAAATTTTAAATTCTGCTGCATTTTTGGTCGCAATTTTCCTTTAGTGGTATCAGAGCCACTTACGAAACCATGGATCTGATAGTTGTTTATGTTCTATATTTTCTGTTTTGATTCGATTAAAACCATAATGAATTGAATAATAAACGAGTAATTAAATTTGGCATCTATTGTGTACGATTTGGATGATTGATGTTGACTATGCTTCGGAATCCGACATTAGTATGGTGAAGCAGCGATACATCGATCGTCCATAGGTTACACAAATAAGATCGATCACTTTTATATATGATATAAATAAATCTGATGCAACGATGGTATATGGGATATATTGTTTCTGTTTCGTTCATTCAAACACTTGATGATTGTTATTCCTTTGACCGATCACTGTTCATATGCTTCGGAATCCGACATTAGTATGGTGAAGCAATGGCATGTGATTAATCATACTGAATTATCAATCGAGATGTGTTTGACAGCATGAAACTGTTGCATTAGGGTTCATGACGGCACAAGGGTTTTGTTGTTGCAGAGTTACAGCGGAACCCCCGGCTAACTCTGCGTAGTGTGATCAATCGTCGAAATTTAATTTGCCTTTTTTTTAATTAACAAAATTTAAACTAATAATAAAAGTGTGTTTATTATTATTGTCTTGTGGTGATCAGTTATGGCCTTAGTTTTTTCCTTTATTTTGTTTTGGGATTGTAAAATACGGCCTGCGTGTCGTGCCTCTCTCTAAAATTCTTGATGTAACTTCTTTTCTCATCTCACTCCCTTGTATGTAAAACGAGTTTCTTTTATGTAATGTAATGTTATGAAGAAAGAGAAGAATACAATATCAAAGGAGGATAACCTTGGAGATCTTGCTTGGAGAAGTTTAGATCGTTATTAGGTTAGCTTAGGTTCTCTCATTGGCTTGGGAGAATAATTGCACTAGGGGCCATAACTGTATCCTTTTATGTATATTGATGCATGTGTTTGTATGTTGATGCATGAGAGAGACGAATTGCATGTTAAGCCGGTGAGATCAAACTAATAACAAAATACCTCAAGTTAAATATTAAGTTCATGCTTTCCAAGTTTTAGCACTCATCAAGACTAGTATCGAACAATGTAGGTTTCACCTACGCGAGGTGCATGTTCTATATTATTAAGGTGCGATGGGATAATTGTAATATCCAACTGCTAAAACAATGGGTCAAACATAACTAAACACATTATAATAAGATTATACATGTTTAGAAGCAAGAGTTGGGAATGATTCATATGATGAATTAGAATAAGGAGTTATTCACCCAACTGAAAATATTCGAGAGTTGTATGAGATACAATTGGAAGGAGTTCCTACCTAAATAACCTAGTTTTGTATAATCAGTCTAACGCTGACTTAGAACGAAGTGAAATGTGGATCTCGACCCACTAGAAAGTCTTCCAACGGGATTTTCCGAATCAAATGATGAGGGTCATTTGGTTTTAGTAAAATAGTGGGAGCATATTTGATTAAAGGCCTAATTAAATATGTTGTTTTAATGATACTTATATTTTCATTTTTTTTGTAGATTACCATGACAACAAACAACCATATTTTGCGATCAATCCTAGATAAGGAAAAATTGTCTGGGACAAATTTCCTGGATTGGCACCGAAATCTGAGGATTATCCTCAAGCACGATAAGAAGCTGTATGTCTTGGAGACACCTGTTCCTGAAGAGGAACCGCCTAGTTCGGCACCTAAGGCAGAAAGAGATGCTTATAAGAAGCATCTTGATGATGCTAACAAAGCCGCTTGTCTCATGCTAGCTACTATGAACTCGGAGTTTCAAAAGCAACACGAGAACATGTCAGCGTTCGATATGATCGGACATCTGAAAATGCTCTATCAAGAGCAGGCAAGAAATGAGAGGTTTCAGGTTTCAAAGGCCCTTTTTAACAGTAAGTTATCTGAGGGAAACCCTGTAGGTCCCCATGTACTCAAAATGATTGGGTATGTGAAGAACCTTGAAAGGTTAGGGTTTCCGCTTGGAAAGGAACTTGCAACTGATTTTATCTTGCAATCGTTGCCAGATAGCTTTAATCAGTTTGTCATGAATTTCAACATGAATGACATGGATAAGAGTCTTCCAGAATTGCTAAGCATGTTGAAAACTACTGAGCAGAATATGAAGACAAAAGGGAAGTCCATTCTGATGGTCAATAATGGAACGAAGCTGAACATGAGGCCTACCAAGCAGGTTGGTAAAGGGAAAGGTAAGGAAGTTGCCAAGCCTAAACCTATTGTTCCTGCTTTTAAGCCTAGTGGAGGCATAGCAAAGGAGGGCACTTGCTTCCATTGCGGTAAGACCGGACATTGGAAGAGAAACTGCCCAAAGTACCTGGAAGATAAGAACAATGGAGTAGGGACTTCAAATTCAGGTATTTTTGTTATTGAAATTAATTTATCTACTTCTGCATCATGGGTATTAGATACTGGATGCGGTTCTCACATTTGTACTAATGTGCAGGGGCTAAAAAGGAGTAGAGATTTGGCAAAAGGTGAAGTTGACCTATGAGTTGGAAATGGAGCAAAGGTTGCTGCTTTAGCCGTAGGAACTTATGTTTTGACTTTACCTAGTGGTTTAATAATTCAGTTAGAGAACTGTTATTATGTACCTGCAATTAGTAGGAATATTATTTCTGTTTCTTGTTTGGACAAGTTTGGTTTTTCATTTATAATAAAGAACAATTGTTGCTCTATTTATTTGAATGATATATTCTATGCTTCTGCACAAATGAACAATGGACTATATGTCCTTGATCTTGAAATGACAATTTATAACATTAATACTAAACGGATTAAACCTAATGAGTTAAATCCAAGCTACCTTTGGCACTGTCGCTTAGGCCACATAAATGAGAAACGCATTTCCAACCTCCATAAAGATGGACTCTTGGACTCTTTTGATTATGAATCATATGAGACATGCAGATCTTGTTTAGTTGGAAAGATGACAAAGTCCCCATTCACAGGAAAAGGTGAAAGGGCTAATGATCTTTTGGCCCTCATACATACTGATGTATGTGGACCACTGAACATACCAGCCAGAGGAGGTTTTCAATACTTCATCACATTTACTGATGATTTCAGTAGATATGGTTATGTGTATTTAATGAAACACAAATCTGAAACCTTTGAAAAATTCAAGGAATTCAAGAATGAAGTACAAAACCAACTAGGTAAGAATATTAAAGTTCTTCGATCAGATCGAGGCGGTGAATATTTAAGCCTAGAGTTTGATGACCATCTAAAGGAATGTGGGATTTTATCCCAACTTACTCCTCCCGGAACACCACAATGGAATGGTGTATCTGAGAGAAGAAATCGAACCTTGTTAGACATGGTCCGATCCATGATGAGTCACGCCGATCTTCCGAACTCCTTTTGGGGACATGCACTATTGACTGCAGCTTACACACTTAACCGGGTTCCATCCAAAAAGGTTGAGAAGACACCATATGAGATATGGAGTGGTAAGAAACCACATATGTCTTACATGAAGATTTGGGGTTGCGAAGTTTATGTGAAACGACAAATTTCAACTAAGCTTGAGCCCAAATCTAACAAATGCTTATTTGTGGGGTATCCTAAAGAAACAAGAGGGTATTACTTCTACAATCCTTCTGAGGGAAAAGTGTTTGTCGCTCGAACTGGAGTTTTTCTGGAAAAGGATTTTATTTCCAAAAGAATCAGTGGGAGGAAAGTAGAGCTTAAAGAAATTCAAGAACCACAAAGCATTGATACACCTATGGAGGAATTAGAGCAGGAAACACAAGTAGTTGTGGAAGAGCAACCTGCTCAAGTAGAACAAGACCAGCGTAGGTCAAGCAGGATACGTCAACAACCTGAGAGATATGGATATCTCATAAGTGATCAGGGTGATGTATTACTCATGGATCAAGATGAGCCTGTGACCTACCAAGAGGCCATAATTGGTCCTGAGTCCGAGAAGTGGCTAGAAGCCATGAAATCTGAAATGGATTCCATGTACACAAACCAGGTTTGGACCTTGGTAGAGCCTCCTATAGGAGTTAACCCTATAGGATGCAAGTGGGTCTTCAAAAAGAAGACTGACATGGATGGTAAGGTACATACCTATAAGGCAAGACTGGTTGCAAAAGGCTATAAACAAATTCATGGGGTGGACTATGATGAAACCTTTTCACCAGTTGCAATGCTTAAATCTGTTCGGAGTTTACTTGCTATCGTTGCATATCATGATTATGAAATATGGCAGATGGATGTCAAAACTGATTTCCTTAATGGGAATCTTCTTGAGGATGTGTACATGACACAACCTGAAGGATTTGACATACCAGAGGAAGCCCAAAAGATATGTAAGTTACAGCGATCAATTTATGGATTGAAGCAAGCTTCCAGAAGCTAGAATCTTCGTTTTGATGAAACAGTAAAACAATATGGATTCATCAAGAATGAAGATGAGCCTTGTGTCTACAAGAAGGTTAGTGGGAGCATGATCGTATTCCTGGTATTATATGTAGATGACATATTACTCATTGGAAACGATGTCCCTACCTTGCAACAAGTGAAGACTTGGTTAGGGAAATGCTTTTCAATGAAGGACCTAGGTGAAGCAGCCTATATATTAGGAATCAGGATCTATAGAGATAGGTCACAAAAACTGCTTGGCCTAAGTCAGAGTACATACATAGAAAAAGTGTTGAGACGCTTTAATATGCATGATTCCAAGAAAGGATTCATACCTATGCAACATGGCATGTGTCTGTCAAAAACACAATCCCCTTCAAGTAAGGAAGAAAGGGATCGCATGGATAAGATTCCATATGCATCTGCAATAGGATCTATCATGTATGCCATGCTATGTACTCGACCAGATGTCTCGTATTCTTTAAGTGCAACGAGTAGGTACCAGTCTAATCCCGGTGATGCTCATTGGGTAGCTGTCAAGAATATCCTTAAGTACTTGAGAAGGACTAAGGATTCATTCTTGATATATGGAGGTCAGGAAGAGCTTGCTGTAATTGGATACACTGATGCTAGCTTCCAGACAGATAAGGATGACTTTAGATCGCAATTTGGTTATGTGTTTTGTTTAAATGGTGGCGCTGTGAGCTGGAAAAGTTCAAAGCAAGATACAGTTGCTGATTCTACAACCGAGGCTGAGTATATTGCTGCCTCAACTGCAGCAAAGGAAGTTGTTTGGATCAAGAAGTTCATTAGTGAACTTGGCATAGTCCATAGCATTGTGGATCCCATTGATCTCTATTGTGATAACAATGGTGCTATCGCACAAGCTAAGGAGCCTAGATCTCACCAACGATCTAAACACATACTTAGGCGTTATCATCTCATTCGAGAGATAATCAATCGGTGAGATGTGAAAATATGCAGAGTACCTACACTTGACAATGTTGCTGACCCATTAACAAAGCCTCTTGCGCAGCTGAAGCATGATGGACATACTAGATCTATGGGTATTAGGGGTATGCCTGATTGGCTCTAGTGCTAGTGGGAGATTGTTGGTGTAAGCCCTAGAGGCCAATACTTTTGGTACTTGTATCGAATTATTTATTAATAATAAAAGGCGTTTCTTTATTATGTTTGCTTTCCAAAATAATAAAGTCCCTAGAATGGTTTATTTGTTTAATGAAATGTTAAGTGTGACTTAATCATGAGATCCCATTAAACATAAGACACTATTCTTAAAGTATCCGTAGTCAAGCTTTAATGTGAAGTGGGATAGCATTAAAGCATTAAGATTATTATGAAGATAGATTTATGATCACATCTAATGGATCATAGATAAGGAGTTATCAAGTCTTGACATAGGTATGAATATTAGGAGTAATATTTATACTGGATTGACCCGCTATGAGAATACTACATAGAATGTTATGCAAAGTGTCATAAGTTATTCTCATGATGATAATGGTGTATACCACCCTTCGACCTGAAACCACTATGGACCCTAGATGTAGAGTCAAGTACTTTATTGATGATCAAACGTCATCCGTAACTGGATGACTGTAAAGACGGTTGATGGGTACTTCACAAAGCATGCTAAGGGACATGAGTGACCTAGATGTAATTTGCTCATCCTGCATAACAGGATAAATGTCTAAGGGCCCAATATTGAACTGGACAAGGGTGACACAGTGTATGCCTTGTGTTAAATATAGACATGAGGGCAAAAGGGTAATTGTACAACACAAATATTATCACGGAAAAGGTTTGGTCAGATCACATGACATTTTCGTGACTTGGGTAACAGTGATGTGTTGCTAGATACCGCTCACTGTTTATTACATTAAATGTGTAATTTAATATAATTGCCAACGTCGCGAAAACCTACAGGGTCACACACATAAGGACAGGTTGATGAGAGATAGAATAAATAAGGAACGCCGTAAGGTACGGTGCACTTAAGTGTAATACGGAAAATGGTAAGGTACCACGTGGATAAGTGATATATGGTACATCATAAGGTATGATGTCCATAAGCTTAATTGGGCTTTTAGCTTATAGCCTTAATTTGGCTTTTAGCTTGTAACCCACACGAGTGATTCTATAAATAGATCCCTTGTGATGAAGCAATTTCACTTGATGCATTTTCGTTTTTGACTCTCTCTCTCTCTCTCACTCAAGGTTTCCGTTCGTGATCAGCTAGCACTGTGACCGGAAGTGATCTGTTCGTGTGGACTGAGTAGAGGCGTTGTTCTTCATCAACGCTCGTGATCATAACATCAAAGTTCTGAATCGCCACAAGAGGTAAATATTTCTATCACTGACCATGCTCATTCGTAAGGATCGCTAAAGGAAGATTTTAAATTCCGCTGCGCTTTTGGTCGTAATTTTCCTTCACACGGCGCACAGCCTTCTGAGCACTTGAAGTAAACCCTAAGCCAAACTTGTCAGATTTGAACGGAATATCCGGAAGTTGCCCCCATATGGTGCATCCACCCTCCTCTACTACTGCCTTGGCGTCCTTTAAAGATGACATCCGGAGCGGAGGTCTTGTAATCTTGGGAATCTGGGACACAGTCTTGGTCCATGCTACCTCTTGAGAGACTTCTTCAAAATGTTGAAAAGGAGTTTCAATAAACTCCCCATCCAATTCCACATACCGGAAATAATTGAGGTGGCTAATCATATACTCTTCCTCTCCGTGGACAGTGATAATCTTTCCATGGACCGGATATTTCAGCATTTGGTGCAGTGTAGAGGTGACAGCGTCGGCATTATGGATCCACGGTCGTCCTAGCAAACAGGAGTAAGAGAGGCGGATGTCCATTACATAGAAGGTTGAGTTGAAAGTTTGAGTCCCAACCTTTGTGGGGATGTCCACCTCCTCTTGGACCATCCTCTTTGAGCCATCAAACGCTCTTACGACTATGTTACTGGGTTTAAACGTCAGTCCTTCACAGTCTAGTCTGTCGAGAGCTTTCTTCGATAAAACATTCAAAGATGAGCCAGTGTCCACTAAGACATGGGCCAGAGTTATTCCTCTACATTCCACAGAGACATGCAATGCCTCGTTGTGCTTTCTTCCCTTTGGTGTCAGATCAGCATCCGAGAAGCCTAGGTCGTTATCTACCATCAAACTGGCCACACAATCTTGAAATTGGTCAGCTGATGTCTCTTGAGGCACATGGGTTGTCTTTAGAAACTTCACCAGGGATTTCGCATGTGCCTCAGAACACAGCAACAAAGCCAGCATGGAGATCTTGGAGGGAGTTTTCCCCAACTGTTCAACCACGTCGTAGTCACTCTTCTTTATTATTCTCAGAATCTCCTCCATTTCCTTCTTGGAGGTTTCGGGGATAGTCAGTGATTAAGCCTTCATCCGGACAGGCTCTTCTTGAATAATTTTTCCTCGAGTTTCAGCAGTAGAAGTGTTGGTAGGGATAATAGCAGGGGTTGTGTCGTATTTGTCAATAGGAGCACTTGCAGATATGATTATTGGTACGGAGGTAACCTTTGGAACAGCCACGGGTCCAAAAATTGCCTTTGGAGGAGCAATTTCTGGAGAGAAGATTCTACCTCTACGGGTAATCTTACTGGTTCCGGCAATATTGCTAATGTCGGAGTATTCTTCTTTGGAGCTTATCTCTTCGGCGGCCAGCCCATCTTGTTTGATACCATGGTAGTAGATGTCTCCACCGTGATTCCACGGCACTGTTTTGTCTGATTCATACGGGACTGGCCTAGGCATTGTGATTATAAGAGGAGTAGTTTTTGGAACCGATGTAATCCTAATGGGTCTTTTGGGGACCCTGGAAGGATTGGCGGAGATGGTGATGATTGAAACGTATTTAACAGGAATAGGTGAAACAGGAGCACTTTCAAACATAATCTCTTGGTTGTCTATCAAGCGTTGATTGCGTGTCTTCAACAAAGGGCAAACAGTTGGTGAGGATAAGTAAAGATAGAAGTATTCATTACAACCCGGGAATACACCGGCTTTCAACAAGTTTATCTTAATGATTGGGAGTGGAGTCAAGAGTTCATCAACTGTGGCGACAAACAAATCTTCTTCAATTGCATTGGTGTTATGACCATGCCTAGGCATAGGAGCAGAAATGACGTTTGGCTTCTCGGGTGCATCAAACTCAATCTCTTTTGCATCTATAAGGTCTTGAATTTTGTTTTCCAGGGCCCAACAGTTGTTAGTTTCATGACCTGGACTTTCGGAATGATATGCGCATCTGGCATTTGGGTGATAATGAGGGGACGCAGTGTTGGGGTTCTTTGGAGCTTCTTTTAAAGTTGTCAAATTGGATTTCAGAAGATGTGGTAAAACCTGGGCTAGAGTCATATTAATTCTGGTGAATTGTCGGAATGGCCTTTCCACCCTCGGTTGATTACTTCTTGGTTAATCAGATGTAGGCTTTGGGATCATAACATCTCCTACCATTGGTCGGCGTTCAGCTCTCCCTTGGTTCCTTTATGGATAAACAGCAGATACCTCCTTCTTCCCAGTGAAAGGCTTCCTCACAGCTGTAGAGACAGATGAATCCTTCTAAATCTTTCCACTTTTTATACCAGCTTCCACCCTCTCTCCGGTTAGTATTAACTCCGTAAATCCTGCGGATGAGCTTCCACTCAAATGGTTGAAGAAAGGGCCCGATAGAGTGCCTAAGAACATATCCACCAACTCCCTTTCAGACAGAGGGGGTTGTACTCTCCCAGCTAGATCTCTCCATTTCTGCACGTAATCTTTGAAACCCTCATTGGAAGCCATGGCCATACTCTGGAGTTGAGTACGGGTAGGCACCAAATCTGCATTATATTGGTATTGCTTATAGAAAGTTGCGGCGAGATCTTCCCAGTTGTGGACGTCGGCCATTTCCAATTGGTAAAACTAATTGAGTTGTGTTCCAGATAGGCTATCTTGGAAAAAATGCACCCACGAATCTTTATCGGCAAAGTGCGACTGAATCTTTCTCACGTATGATCGGAGGTGCATCTTAGGACATGACACCCCCATCATATTTTGCAAACAAAGGCACTTTGAACTTTGGTGGGATCACAATTCCCGACACTAGTCCCAATTCTTCAAATTCTAGACCTGGCACTTTCTGTATTTCCATAGCGCTCAGATGCTCTTCAAGATGTCTGTACTTATCATCTGCTGGAGGATACTGTTCCTCAGAGTAGTCTTCCTCTTCTTCCTCCTCTTAGGATTCTGACGGAACCGCTATTTCCTTTCCTTTCCCTTCTCCTTCCTCGGAAGTAGTTGCAAAATTTAAGGTTCTTCTAGTCTGTCCTTGAAACCTTCTCCCCATGTTCAAAACCCCAGTGGCTTTCTTTGTTTTCTTCTTTCTTTCTTCGGCTAACAGAGTCTTCAACTCATTTTGCCCCTTGGCTAGGGTCATGAGTAACTGCTGAAACTGCATGTTTTGAACTTGAAGATCTTTGACTTTCTGTTCGAGATCCATCTCACTGAAATAAACATTAGAGAGATGAGGAAACTTGTTGCAAAAGACATGTTTATGTTATGATGAATGATATGTACACATGCAATGTTTTCAAGGATTTTAAAGATTCAAGTTCATTTTAGACAAAAAGAAACACACGTTATATTAATAAGATAGAGTTTGAGTACATCAATTCCCCTTGGGCAAAATAATACAAAACTCTAAGAAAAAAAAGTAGTGCGCATCATCTTTGGTGCTATGTAGGCATTTAGAGTCTGCTCCTCATGAAGTAGCCTAGTGAGTTCCAAAAGCTTCTTCTCGCTTGCGTAGAATTGGGCATCGAAAGTATCTTGCTCTCCTTTGAGTTGTATCCAATCCCTTGTAGGTCTTCAAGAGATGTGGGCATGTCAGGATGTAGGATATTGTATGGAACTTCTCCTTCCTTAACAGACTCAGTGATCACCGGGAGAATGGAAGGATAAGGCATCATGAGACTTTGAGTGCGGGTTCGTACCCACTTGAGGTAAGGCTCAAGAGGGATGGAATTCTTGTGTCCCAAAGTCTTGCTATCCACCTTGCTTAGCATCCTCCATGCTCGAATGAATCTCTGGCGAAGACCTTGATTATCGTTGTCGTAGTCGAATACCAAGCCTTGAATCAGCATCTCATACGGGCCATCCCTTCGGGCGTAACCAAATTGTCTTAAAGCTAAGCATGGGTTATAGGTGATGCCTCCTCTAATGCCAAGTAGAGGAACATTAGGGAATTCCCCACAACGGTCAACAATGATAACATTCTCTTTGGATCGAGAGCACCAATGAATATCTGAATGTTTGAGCGTCATTAACCTTTGTGACCACCTTAATCCTTGCTCATTCTTTAAGACTGATTGGGGAACATGAGAAATAAACCATCTTTCCAGGAGAGGAGTTCAACACATAAGGACACCTCTTTTCCTCATTGTGCGAGTGTGAAAAGAGTGTAGGATATCCCCTAGCAATGTAGGCACCAGATTGCGTGACATGAAGATTTTGACGGCACTCACATCTATGAGTTGGTCAGGATTGGGGAACAAGACCATCCCATAGATAAGAAGAGCCACAATTTCCTCAAAAGCTTGCAGGTCTAAGGAATTCCAACAGCTTTGGGCCTCCTCAAACAGGAATTTTGCTAAGAAGCCTTTGACACCACTTCTAGTTTCTCAATGGGTTGTGACATCGGGTGAGTGCAAGTGTAGAGCTTGAGAAATCTCTTCCGGCTTTGGGTCTCTTTCCATACCGTTGAAAGGTAGTTGATTGAGAATAGGAATCCTCAAGAGTTGAGAGAATTCTTCCAAAGTGGGCACAAGTTGATAGTCGGTAAATGTGAAGCAATGGTGCAAAGGATCAAAGAACTGGAAGAGCACCTTCATCATATCCTCATCTGTGTTGGAGGTGACCAAGTTGAGTAGACGACCATGCCTCTCGGTGAATGGAGAGTTCTCAGGGATCTTTGAAGCTAGCTCCTTAAGTTGTGGAGGGATTCTTACAAGGTTGACTTGGATAGTTTTCCTTCGAAGTTAATCTATATCCTACAAAACAAGAACAAAGATGAATATGCAGAATCCTTGAAATGGGTAGTGGATGCATATGATGCTCATGATGTTCATGATGTTATGCACAAGTATGTATATACAAGTAAAACAAACAAGTTCTTAGTTTAGGCTTGCATGGGGTTTTATAGGTAAGTACCCTCTTGAAATTTAGTTGGCTTACACCTGTCCTAGTAATAGTAACCGGGTTCTAAGGAGCTCAATATCACCGGATTGTTTCCTTGGTCATTGTTTCAGCTCAAGCCTCTTTAATGGCGACCGAAATATCCCAAGAAACCAACCCTTAATGAGTGTAGTATCGAGTATCTACCAACTCCGAACTGCACCAAAGTCGGTCATCTCACTACATCCTAAAGGCCAAGTAGGTCAAGTAAAGGGTTCTAGAAGTTCATTAGTGCTTCATGACATCACTCAGCGGCCCCGTATTCTCTTTGATTGACTCAAAGGCTACCGGTACCCACAAATATGTTACACTAACATAGCTATTGCTTAGACCATGTCAGTATACCCCGCATAGTTTCCACAATATATTGCTATTTACCTATAATGTTTCCCAAATCCGGGTGGAGGATTCAAACCCAAACAAAGAACCATAATGTAAAGCAAACAAGTCTAACATTGTAAGTAAATAAATGTGATCTAGCCCTAAGGTAACCCCACTTTTAATAAATCCCCAGCAGAGTCGCCAGTTCTGTGATATAGTGGGAGAACTGACTTGAGGGTTTTGCGTTTTATCGCAAATGTTGCGGTTAGCAAGAGTCTCCATCGACTTTTCTTTTATCCAAAAGGAAAGGTGAAAAAGCACAGGAAAGACCTTTGAGATTGTTTCTTGAGTTCGGGGGGTAGATTATGAAAAGGGAAGGTATTAGCACCCTTTTCATCCATGGTTTTCCATGGGCTCTTAGCTACTTGCTAGATCACTTGATTTTGTTGTTTGAAATTGTGTTTGGTGTGGTTTTGAAAGTATTTTGTAAAAGAGGCCATTGTTTAGGCAATCTTTGTAATTATTCTCGTTCGTAAGAATGTATACAAAGATGTTTGTCTTTTTGAAAATGTTTTTAATGTTTGTAAAAATGTTTGGAAATGTGTGTGTTTGTTTTGGAAAATAGCAAGGATAGTTGTTTGAAAATAGAGCAAGTAACTAGAAGTAATCTACCTACTCAAATGTATTTCTTATGCATTTTCTATTCCTTTGACATTGTTGTCTTACCATTGATTTGGTAAGCAACCCTATCTTTGAATGTAAGCGGGACGGGTGTGGCTCATCGTATAACCATGATTAGCAATTTTACAAAGTATCTTATCATTTTGAGGGACCAAGATCATTTTGTAAGGCAACTTAGAATAGCGTCATCGAGGGACTATGATCTTATATTTGTTTGTTTTGCCAAGATACTTCGCATGCGTAATATGGCCATTTTTGTATAAGGCAACCAAGTGGAGAAACCCTAAGGGTGCTTCTGTGCAAGTGTATTATTTTCATGCTTTGTTTATCTTGTATTAGGGTTTTCTATTTGATTTGTTTTTATCTTTCCATACAAACCCTAATTACTAGCATGGTATATAAAGCGGTAAATTACGTAATGTAAAGATTACTGCGCTATTACAATAATTTATAGGAGGGGAAAATACAAATTTGAATGGGGATTTGCAAGAATATAAATCAAAATAAGCTATTACAACCAAATCGAATTTGTACAAATATTGGAATAAACAATATACAACATTTAAATAAAAGATGCAATGATACATGTATATGCAAAGAATTTTTTGTTTTGTTTTTATATGTGAAAAGGAATTTTAACCTCATCCTAAAGATATAAGGAAAAGAAATTAATTCTTGAAAAAAACAAAGTTAACCCTAATTTCTAGTTTAAAAGAAAATAAAGTTCTTATGTATTATATTTTATGTATTTTTTGTATTAAAAATAATGAATAATATTTTATGAAAATATAAAGTTTTTATATATGCCAAAAATAAATATTTACAAGTATGGAATGAAAAGGAAATAAAACAAATTAAACTAAACCTATTTTATTTATATTTACAAGTTTTTTTTTAAGAAAAATAATTAATATATAGTTTAATAAAAATATTTTTTTAATGAGAAAATAAAAAAAAATAAAAAATAAAATATAAAGTTATCATATTTATATTTTTTAGGATTTTTATGTATTAAAGAAAATATTTAATAAACAAAAATGAAAATAAAACAAATAAATAAAAAATATGAAAATAGTTAGGCCAGGGGGGTATCCTGAGCAATCAAATGGTGTTATGTTAGAAAAAATGCTAGGCCCAACATTGAAGCCAAATCCTGCAAAACAAGCCAAAAAAATGAAAAATGGAAAAGTGTGAAAAACAAAAGGTAGCGCCAAGGTTCGAATCCAGGACCTGGGCCTCACCAGCGCGCTACCTTGCCATTGGGGTGGCTATACATCCGTTGATTTATGTGAAACAAAAACAACATAACACAAACAATGTCCTTGCCATATACTTCATCTTCTTCCCCAAGCTGGCCAGATGCTCTGTAACTTTCTCATCTCTCAATAAAAATGAAAACTGATAACATTAATGTTGTAGCATTTTGTCTCACGATTCCAACCATGTAAATCATGTAAGCTAACAATTAAGGATCAAAACGAATTTTAAAATCCCTAAATTTAAATAATTTTTTCAGGAACTTCAAGTTCAAAATACTCTCAACTCAGGCCAAATAAATGCAAGATATACATATGTACAGTTTCGTAGCAATGAGGTCTACATTTTTATTCATAAATCAGGGCCAATGGATGCATGTATGAAGAGATAGAAGTTGAGATTTTTACCTCTTTCAGTTGAAATCGTGAATGGAGTTTGAGTGAGTTTTATGAAGGCCTGATGATTGCTTGAGCTTGCTTGAACTTCCCTGAGTGTGTTCCAACCCTTATCTTGATTTGAAAGTGTCTGAAACTCTCTATCCAAGTCAACCTGCAAGCTTGGAAAACAAAAATGGCAGATGATGGAGAAGGAGTTACAGTGCAGGGATGACGGTCTGGATCACTTAGATATCAAGTAGGTAAAGTGTTTGGATGATTGAAACTTGAAACGCACGAGCCAAATGATCGATTGCAATACTTATGCACAAACTGCAAGTTTTGACAGTTTTTTGGTGATATGGAGTGTTTGAGTGTTTCAGGCCTCTTTCAATCGTGTTTCTAGTTGTAATGTGTTTGTGTATTAGTATGGGATAGGTTTCAAGTCATCTCTCCAACAGATTTGTGAGTTCTAGCCTTTTGGCACACTTTCTTGCTTTTGACGCAAAGTGAAGGGACAAGTCTTCACATGCTTGTAATGGCTTGATTAGGGTTGGTATAAATTCCATACAAGTTTCCTTAGGTCTGTAGTACTTGTATGTGCAAAGGAGATAGGTTAAATGCTCAAGAATTGGAAAGTTGCAAAAGTGAACCTTTTTCAAAATAGCAATGGCCACTTTATGCCATTTATGGAATTACAACTTGGACAAAGGCTCTTGAGCTTGAATTAAAGCTTTGTAAACTGAGTAAGCATTAAATTATGGAGTAAGAAACAAGTTAGGGACCTGTAAAGCATGAATTAGGCAGCATAGGTTCAAATTTGAATTTTGTTCTTCACGAAATGGCTTGAATTCAAAGTGAGAAATTGCCAACTTCATATCTTTGATTCTCCCTACTCAAAAATAATCTTGAATAGTTCTTGGACATATTGGAAAGCTTACAATATGCTATATAACTCATCTTTGAAATGAATTTCAAGAATCATCTTGGAACTAGGTGAAAAATTTCCATGAAGTTGGGTCTAAAACGTGCCTAAATTAGGGCAAAATTTCACTAAGTTATTTTAGTTCTTGGGCATGTGTTCATAAAATTATATCTTGAGATCCAAACATCTTTAGGGAAAAATGTATGAAGAAAAGTTGTAGATTTCATGGATATCTACAACTTTCATGTTAGTAACTTTCTTTGAATCATCTTGTATCATGGTGAAAAAATGGCTTAAAGTTGAGGGGAAAAAATAAGAAATTTTCTATACTTGAAAATTTTTCTAAGTTAAGAAAATTTCCAATTTTAAAACCTAATCTTCAATCCTTGATTTCTTGATGAACAAGTTTCACATTTTGACATGTTTTGATGAATTGTGACCCTTGACACTTGATTTTGACCAAAAAGTCAAAGTTTGACTTTTTAGTACACAGTTGACTTTTGATCAGTTGACTGCAAATTTTATTTGTCTATCAATGAAATTGAAATGTTTTGAACCATGTAATTAGGTCAAGATGATGCAATTGAATTCTTGGAATCATGCTTTAACTCAATTGGTCATTTGCTAGGTCAACAATCAGAAATTGCCCTTCCTCGGTCAAAACCCTAATTTTGACCATTTGCCCTTTTGATGATTTGATCAAATTTCTTGAGGAATTGTGATCCAAACTTGATCAAATGATACATATAAGTTTAAAATGTTGATGTGGATAAAAATTATTGAGTTTGACTATAAATTGCCCATGGTTGACTTTTTTCCCAATACAGTTGATTTTTTAGGTCAATTGTCCAATTGACTGACCAAAAATGTGGTTCAAAGCTTGAAACTTATCATGAACAATCTTAGGGGTCCATAATGATGTCTGAAAGTCATATGAAGCATTGATAGTCCAAAAATCCTTGTGAAAATTCAAACCTTAATTTTGGGTCAACAGTGTAAGATGAGATGTCTCGAGCTGACCAAACCCTAATCCAGTCTTGAGTCAAAGAGATCTTGTGAGAATAATCTTGATAAATGAGAGGACAAATTTTGGGGTACAACACCAAGCTTTCGATTCCCGTCAAGTTGGAGGCCCAAAACAACTCAGAGCATGCTGGCAGAAACGCATGATTGGATCAAATATGGCAAGTTTTCATGCAAAAATCAAATCAAATATTTCCCTCATGAGAAAAAAAGATTTGATACACAAATGTTGACCTAAATATTTTCCTATATAAACCCAACAATCTCAGATGCAAAGGAGACGGAAAAAAGAGAAAAGAGCCTAAAACACACGTACAGATTGCCTCACTAAAAAACTCCACAAAACCTTGAAATTGTTTCATAGTGCAGGCACCTCCGATACGATTCTAGCCATCTCCATCCAAACCAAGCGTTGCAATCATATCTGTAAGGTTCATAGGGTATGAATGGGTCATTATTGACAGCTAAAGCTGTTAAAAACGCACGCATATGCATCAACGGTTCCAATAATCATATGAATTCATATTTTTATTTTTTATGTGTTTCAGTATATATCATATATATTATTGTGTTGTTGAGATCCAAATATGCAGGTTCGAGCCATTAGATGAACCCTCATACTACCTGAACCATGAATTACCATGTTCATGCATATTTATGCTTGACTGAAGGTGGCGAATTTGCATCCGGTGTTTTATTGCAGTTTATTATATAATCATTGTTTTGAGTTTAGATCAACGAATAAACAAGTATCTCAGATGGTGAAGAATAACGTGTGCAATCGAAAGGGCCTGGGTTCGATACCCAGGTTGTGTATTATGTTTTTTCTAATAATTGTCTTACAGATCCAGTGTGCTGCATTCCAACACTTCCCATGCGGCTTCAAGCCCCAGACAATGAAAGGAAATGAGATCAAATCCAACGCCCCTGGAATGCTTCCTTGTTGTGGATCCTCAAGGACCAGAAGCATGGGATCAGGTGCAATATTAGGCTCTCAGATTTGGGCCTATACAAAATTTCACAATCTCACCCCCTGCTTGCTAGCTAACACCATATCCATTTATGTTTTTTTCTTGTTTTTATTGCTTTTTTTTATTTAAATCAATAAGATAATAAAAAAATCATAAAAATGTTAGGTTGGCATTTTTCTTAATTAAACTAATTCTGTAAATTAATTAATATTTATTTAAATCATTTTCTTAATTTTAAAATAAATAGACTTAGGATTAATTTGAATTCAATTCTTTTCATAAAGCAAAACAAAACAAAACAAAACGACAAAAAAAATTCTTAGAAACATTTTAGGGTTTTAGACGTCTTCTCAAATTTGCGTGTTTTATTATTTTAGCATTACTATTATGTTCATATTATTATATTTGTTCATTTGGTGTAATAGACTTAAATTAGGACTTTACTTTACTATTTTTCCCCAATTTTAGACTTGTAAATTCCCCCTCCCCGAAGCCATGTAATAGTTAGGTTTTAATTTCCGCACTTTAATTTCCCGCACTGATATTGAACTGTTAGATGTATGCCTAATAGGATTTTATGGAAAGAATTAAACCAAACTCTAGCATACCTAATGAAAAGATTAAAATAATTGAAAATAACACAATTGCACATGCGCACCTCTAGGGTACCCCATTCCGGGTTTCGTCGGAAAAATAGTCATGTCCCTCGAAACGGGGACGCTTTAGTAAAGACCCGTAAATCAAAAGATCATAGTTTCTCGATGATCCTACAGTGTTGGCTTTCCATAAATGATCTCGTCCCTTGAACAAAATTTCTAAAGCGTCTCCGTATGTTGCCTTTATGATTGTACGTCCCTTCGAATGTCCCTTAAACATCCAACGACTAGGGCTACCTACTCACTAATAGTAGAATAGAACTATCTAAAGGATAGGAGGAAAAGAACAAACCTTTTCGAGTATAAGTAGTTAGTTCATAGATGGTTGCTCAAAAAAATAAATTTTCACACTTACACAAAAAAACATTTCAAAAACACTTTCAAAAACATACGCTTTACCAACACTCTTGAGGACTGATACAAGAGTTATCATAAAGTGAATCGCCGCACTAAGGCATTTTCAAACTACTTTTTTTAAAACACAAAACACAAGGTATTAAAAAAATGAGCTAAGCATCTAAGAGCCCGTAGAAAACTACGGATGGAAAGGGTGATAACACCTTCCCTTTTCATAATCTATCCCCCTTTTTCTATTCTTTTCACCCTTTCCTTAATTTAGATAAAAGAAAAGTCAGTGGCGACTCTTGCTTACCGCAACATTTGCAAACACAAATGCAAAACCAGTATAACAGTAGGTTCTTCCACCATATTATAATAAGGCCTGGAGCCATTTGAAGGAAGTAACTCAGGGCCAATCGAAGAGCAAGGCGTGGAGGCATTCGAAGGAGTCTAGGGATTGAAACATGTCCAGGTTCATCCCAAAACCCAAAAGGGTAGGAATTCATCAAAAAAGGCAGTCCTTTAATTTGTATGATTTTGCCTTCAAAGCCTGATTAATGGATGTCCCTTTCCATTTCCACTCCCCTCACACCCCTATAAATACAAGGCTAAGGGCACATTGCCAAGGACACGAAAAAAGGAACGAAAACATTTTGCCACAAATATTCTTGCAGACATGCAAACACGCTGCCAGCAGGAGGAGACATACTGCATGACACAGAATACCAATCGAAGCTGCAGACGTATTGCCAAACAAAGGCATTTTCGTCACACACACACGTTACCCCATAAGAGCTCCACAAAACTTCCAAAGTTCTAACAAGGTTGTCAAAATCGAAGCACTCCACTGGTAACAAGCCTTCGATCTTCATTTCATTTCATATGTAATTTAATTTTTATTGTATATTCATGATGCATAAAATTTATGATAGTATGTTACATGTAAAGTCTAAAGTAACAGGATACCTTTACTGAGGCACGAGAAATGGATTCCTTCAAATCTTAAATTCAGCTCAAATGGTGGAGAAGGATGTGTGCAGTCGAAAGGACCTGGGTTCGATACCCAGGCCTTGCAATTTTGTTTCTCTAACATTTTATGCAGATTCAATGCTTCCTGGCTACACACGCTCACTATACACCATCAAGCCCAGACCATCAGATGCACATATGATCCTAATCCAATGCCCTGAGCACAGCCTCACCATAGGCCCTCCTGAGGATCTCAACACCATATCCAACGCCAGCCTGGGCCATCTCCTGATTTGGGCCTAACAAAACCCAATTCACACCCCCTTAACTCTTCTTGTGTCCTGGGCCCACTTTTATTTATTTCATTTACTATTTTGATCTCTTTTTTAGTTATTTAATCAGTAAATCAAACATAAAAATAACAAAAATAGATTTTAGGATTTTCTTAATTAAACTTAATTTTTGTAAATTAATTTATTTTGACTTTTCTTATTTAAAATTCAATTAAAATTAGGACTAATTAGTTTCAATTCTTTTCATAAATAAAAAATGCCAAAATGATAGATTTATTTTAGATTTAATTTTAGTTAATAATCTTACTTTCTTTCTCTTTTTTAATTAATTAGATTTAATGTAATTTAACATTTTTCCCGTAAAACAAAGAAAAACAACAACAAAAGGGTTTTCTTTCAACTTAATAACTTTTAGGGTTTTAGATGTCATTTTCATTACGCGTGCATTTATTTACTTTCGCACTTTTTCATATTATTGTAACTGCCTACTGGGATGTAATAGACAATAACTAGGACTTTTACATTTTCACTGCTTTACTTTTCCTTGTTTTAGACTATGTAATTAATCCCCCTTCCCGAAGCCATGTAATAGCGTAGCTTTAATTTCTGCACTTTAAATTCTTGTACATATATCAATTGTTTAGATGTATGTTAATAGGATTGTATGGCAAAAACATAAAATAAAACGCTAGCAAACATAACATCAAAGACAAATAATTGAACATAACAACTCTCACATGCGCACCTTTAGGGTACCCCTACTTTGGTTTCCTTTGGAAAAATAGTCACGACTCTTGAAACATGAGAGATTTTAATTGCTACCCTCTAGTTTAAAAAGATCATAAGTCCCTCAATGACCCTCTTGATGTTGCCTCGGTAAACAATAATCTTAAAACCCTAGGGTAGTTACTAAAACTTCTTGCCCAGTTGCCTTTGTGACTATAAAACGTCCCTTCGAATGTCCCTTAAACATCCAATGATAGGGATATCTACTCACTAATAGTAGGATAGCACTGTCTAAAGGAAAATAGGAAAAGAACGACCCTTTCGAGTAAAGTAGATAGTTCTTAGATGCTTGCTCAAAAATACTTTTACACATACACAAAACACTTTTAAAAAAAAAACATTTTCAAAACGCTTTATCAACACTCTTGAAGACTGATACATGAGTTATCATAAAGCAAAATGCCGCACTAAGGCATTTCAAAATACTTTTCAAAAACACACAAAGCACAAGGTATTTTTAAAATGAGCTAAGCATCTAAGAGCCCGTAGATAACTACAGATGGAAAGGGTGCTAACACCTTCCCTTTCCATAATCTACCCCCCTTACTCAGAAATAATCTCGAAAGGTATTTTTCTGTTCTTTTCACCCTTTCCTTTGTTGGATAAAAGAAAATTCGATGGCGAATCTTGCTTACCGCAGCATTTGAAAACACAAACGCAAAACCAGTATAACAGTCGGTTTTGCCACCGTATCATGGGTTTAATCAAGAGACACATCTCCAGGAAACCCAAGAATTGGAATAAGATGTTAGATCAAGTTTTATGGGCTTGTCGAACGTTCCCCAAGGAGGAGACAGGGTCAACGCCTTTTCGACTGGAATTTGGACACAATGTTGTTTTTCCAGTCGAGATACACTTGCAATCGGTGCGAGTGCAACGGCAACACAAACTTTCATCAAAACAGTATTGGAATCTGATGCTAGATGATACGATGGATCTAGATAAAGAAAGACTAGTTGCATTGGATGTTCTAATTCGATAAAAGGAGCGAGTTGCAAGGGCCTACGATAAAAAGGCCAAGATAAAAACATTTACGGTCGGCGATTACGTCTGGAAAGTTATTCTCCCTATGGATCAGCAAGATAGAACTTTAGGGAAGTGGTCACCAAATTGGGAGGGGCCTTTCCAAATCTTGCGAACATTTACCAATAATTAATATGAGATCAAAGAGTTGGGTTTAGATCATAGAGTCTTCAAAGTAAACGGTAAATATTTGAAAAAATATAAGCCTATGCTTCGAGAAGTTCGAATTACGGAAAAATAAAGAATGTTGAATATCATGGACCAAAATGGACAAGTGCCGAAATGGATATTAAAATTCCCAATGGGATTACATATGCCGAAAATAAAGCCCAATCAAAACATGGCGACAACGAGGTTACAAAGGAAACCGAGATCTGAGGTTCTCTAAGAAGGCCCTCTCATAGGTAATTTTTTGGTCGAGGCGAATCCTTTTGGCTGAAAGATAAGTGATCTTGCTCCTAAGTTGAAGGGATTTTTCACCATGGGTTATTCACTCGAGAGTAGATTGTTGAAACTCACTGGGTAAATGACCATCAGATGAATCTAACAAAGCTTTTTGACGCTCAGCATCAACAATTTTTTGCTTGAGCTCGTCGACCAAATTGTCGTTCCACAAAGGGGCCATGGAGGAGACAAATGTGTTAGTTTCGACGAGTATATTAATATACTTCATGAACACAAGGTGGTCGAGTTTGTGGAGGGGAGTGATCAAAGATAGCCTCAGACCTTTGAAAACTCTGACTTCGTTAAGATGCAGAACCTTTTCAGAAATCGGATAACCTGGTTGATATTCAAATATAGCATTTAACTAGTGTTGCAAGAGCCAAAAGGGCCCTGAAAGAGTAAGGTTGTTATCATAATCAGGAAGCGCCTTTTGTAATAATTGCCCAAAGCTCAGTAGATATTCTCCAGCAATAGCTTATCCAGTGAGATGTTTTGCCCCTCATGGTATTGAATCGCTAGAGGTATGAAATCATGGGTTGTTGTAAAGGACCTTGTGCAAAACAAGAAATGTGAGAGCCAAAGAGTGAGAAAAGATATGTGTTCAATATCAGAGATATTTCTCAAATCCATAAGATGATGATCAGTAATGTAGTTGGCGAAATCCGTTTGGTCGAAGCTAAACGTGTGCTTCATCGAAACTGTTGGGTTGAAAGTCATACCCAATGGGGAAACCCCAGTAATGGTCGCCACGTCGAACAAGGTGGGAGTCAACATCCCACAAGGAAGTTGGAAAGTGTTGTTCCATTCATCCCAAAAGAAAAGTGAGGTGAGAATAAAGTTAGGATCGAGAGTATGGGCATTCCGTGAGAGTTGAATCACGTCAAAAATACCGAGTTTTTCCTATTGAGGTTGTCGTTGTCCTTGAAATTTGTCAAGCCAAGCAAGATACGTGGTATTACCCGGAGTGGGTGCAGAAGGAAATAATATGGTATCAGAAACCAAAAACCTGACATCAATAGGTTTTGTGTGATTAAAAGCAGAAGGGATGGCAGGAAGAAAACAGGGAAAGTATTGGCTGACTACTCTAGGATTCGTTTTTTGGCCTGTGTAAGGACCGTGGAATGCGAAAAGTTTCCCTGAAACAACAAAAGGGATCAACATTTTGTGTTTCCATGTCTGGACTTTAGATTTCACCTTAGTGGGAGGATCTAGAATGAAGTTCAAGCTTTGTTTTGCAGAGATAGCGTAAGCTATGGGGTTATCATCGGTGAAAGGGATATCAGTTGGGTTGGCCATTGCGAAAACAAAAGAAGTTTCTCTAGGATTTTCAAGAATTAGAAGATGGAAAATTGAAGTGGGAGAAAGAAACGAGGGGTTCTTGAAAGACTATTTAAAGAGGAATCAGAACCATTAGGAGCAGAAAAAATTTCGCTTGAATAGCGTGAGTAGGCCCAAAGAAGTGGAAAAGTTAGTGGGGTTTTTTAGAAACTCACGCCATAAATACTAGGAGTAATCATGAGAAATGATTGAAGTGACATGGGAAACTGTTGCGCAGAAAGTAGTCATGATCACGCATGACGTCATCCCTACAGAGATACGTACAATCGAAAATATGAAAGGGAAAAACAAAATAAATTCTCCCACCGACAATAATTTGTCGAACATGGAATTTTGGGGGGCAATTTGTTAACAAGCAACTTTTGACTAAGGGAATAAACCTAAAGCTATGGAGATTTATTTGGCTAAAGAGGCATAGAGTAGTGGAAAACAAAAAAAGTGCGTCGAGAAGGGAGAGGACGTCGACCAAATGAGCTAGTCGACGAAGGCAGGTAGAACATGGACAGCTGTCGACAGAAACAAAGTTCGAAGAAGCTAAAGAAAGAATGCATACTAGCGGGAACATTTATCAACCTGCAGAGCCAGCAAGAACGTGGGAATACTCAAATGGTCCCCATGAAGCCCAAACATGGGCTAGTAACCGTCGACGGTTATGTGTTTAGGATGTCTATTTAAGAAAATTTCTATATTTGTGTTAAAGGTCTCATTTCTTCACATTTAATAGCAATACACTCAAAGTACCTGCATCTAAGATAGAAACGAGTTCAAGCTTAACAATGTATGAATGCTTCCACATTTAAATTATTAGCAATTTACAGTTTTTGATTTATTTACATTGTAAATGCCTTTATCCTTTGCCCTTTTATCTATTTTTTTAATCCAAAAACACTTTAAACACTAAGTTTGGGATTATTATAGTCGATCCCGCAAGTAACCTTTAATAAGAAGCTAGCGATTGTTTCGTAGAGAAACAATTGCCAAATGAACCGAGGGAATATGTCATAAATAAAAAATATAAAAAATAAAAAGAGAAAAAATGACATTTTGGGATTTCAATGGGGTTATAAAAATCTTTCCTCTCGGTTACCTGATGAATCGAGGAACTAGATCATAAATATATAAAAATTAAATAAAAAAAAACCGCTTAAATGCAGTTGTTGGTTTGAAGGGGGATTGGTCATAACATTTTCTCCTGGTTTCCAACATAATCAAAGGGACATGTAGTATTTTTTAAAAAATTGAAATGTGGTGTGTCTGTAGTTTATACCTAGGGTGGTCGTTAAATTAGATGAAAGTTTTTCATACAATATATTATTTGTGGTAGTGTTTAACTTTATAAAGTATTTATACTAGAAGGAAAGGAAGTGTGAAAGGTTGAAGGCCTCAACTCTGAAAGTAAAATTGTAGTGAGAAAATGAGCATCAATCGATAGATAAAACATATATGGCCAAGAGTAGTGTTAGTATCATTATGGCAAAGATATTTCCAAAGAAATCCATCATAAGGGGCCTAATGGTAGCTCATCATGCTACAATCCCTAGGATGACATATGACAGGCTATTGAGAATATAAAAATCGATGACTCACACCCGTCACCAACGACATGGTCTAGTGATACTTGAAAGTCATAAGAGAAAAACATAAAAGAGGTGAATTGAACTCCATTAAAATCACGTCACAAACATAAAATGACAAGAATACTAACAATCCCGTGTCTAATTCCATCAAGCCGAGCTTGAGGGAAAATTGTTTCTACCTAGACTGAGGCAGATGAGAGATCGACCCAATAACCTTCTTGCCAGCGGATCTTGATCATGGTTAGCCGAGACCAATCTCGGCCCCACATGAGAAAAATCGTGTATATCTAAAGGGAAAGAAATTAGTGATAAATTGAAGTAATGGTAAGGACATTATGGATATGGCATCAAATAGAATATTTTAGGGCCTTAAGATAAGGCGTAAACTTGTCCTAGAAAATATTAGATCTAAGAATAAAAGAGAAGAATAGATATTGGATCATAAAATGAGTCATATCTCACCATCTAGTGACTGAATAATATGCGTGGAAAATAAAGAGTGAAGGTTAGTAAAAACCCTGATAGAATTTCTATAAAAGGAAACGATATACGTCAAATGAGGTACAAACTCAAAAAACCATAAATATTTCTTCCCTTTCCTCAGTTAACTATTGAATTTAGCGTTGAAGTGTTTTTTTGCAAGTACTACCCCTATATCATCTTCATGTTCAACTAACCCCAAAAATAACCGGCCAATCAAAAAGCTCATTTGACACAATTATCTTATCTAACTTCCAATATATCGTTGGATATTTTTGTCTTAACAAATTTGTATTAAATTAATTATTAAATTTTGTTTTAAATATACATAAAAAACGAAGTGATCAGCATAAATTCTATTTTACCTATGTTACGGTAATTAACAATATTGGGAAGATGTTTAATTCTTTTTGGTGGGGGGAGGTAGTAATAACAGTGGAATTCAGTGGATATCGTGGGAGAAGCTAGCTTGTACTAAGAAGGAATGTGGGTTGTCTACTTAAGTAATGAAACAATACATTATACAATTAAAAAAATGATCCACTAATAACTCTTTATTTCCTAATATATTAATTATATTCTTTATAAAAATATGCAAATTTATATGATTTTATATTATTTAATATAGTATATATAAAATTAAATAATATGGTCAACGTCGGGAAATATGTGGAGCGGAGGGTACTTCCCCGATCCCTGCCCCGAAATATCATCGAGAGAACTTTTCCCTCCATCCTCATCTCCACGGGGGGGAAATCTCAACTTCATAGCTCCACATAGATAATTCTCATTAAAATCCCCGTTAACATATGCAAATTTACATCCCTAGTGATAATTCAGTGAATTTCATTATTGCAAGCATAGCTTGAGATTCAAGTACCCTATCTATCATTAAAGCATAAGTCATGACCCTTAAAGAGGCAATTCAAGAAGCTATAGCTATGCTTCTGGAGTATCTTATCTTCGAAAGTGACTCCTAAAGAGTGGTTCAAACTATCCAATTCAAACATAATGGTTGATCCGAATTTAGCCTTATTATTATGTCCATTATCAATTTGTTACAAGTTTATCCCAACTTTAAAGTTAACTTTATTAAGCACCAAACAAATTTGATTGTTCACTCTTTAGCGAAGACGGTCAATTTTTGATCTAAACATAATATATTTTATTTGATTTTTCTTTATATTGAACAACTTTTGATTAATGATATACATTGAATTTGCTTTGATAGAAAAAAAAAACTATAAATCATCTCATATAATAACTCAATAGGCGTTGATGGCCCATTATTCCTGAAATTAGCCAAAATGTGTCAATATAATATTATCAAAGCCTCAATAATCAATATAAAGAGCTAGTTATGACTAAGCTTAAAACTTAAATCATTTTGTGTCACTTGTGATCGACTATAACACTTTCGTTCCCTCCTTATTAAATTTATATTTTGTGTCTCTCTTCCTAATAACTTATTAATCATAATCCATTCTTTCTCAATTATTTATCTTTCTTATTTTAATGAAACCTACATGTTTCAAATTTTTTATGAGTATTTATCTATTAACAGTATACAAATTTTATTTTAAATTAAAATTTATCTTAAGCGTTAAATAATATACGATGTCTCATATCAATAGAACAAATTTTAATTTTTCTCCTTTAAAAAGACGGTAGGGACCTATGAAGATTTCTCACGCCCAATCAATTAAAAATAGAATTTTTATTTTACAAGGTGGCCCTAATGATAGGAGATAGTAAATTTAACCCTTATCTTAAACATTCACAAAAATGGAATTGGCCTGTTCTAAACTGTGATACCTTTATTAATCTAAAAATAAATTGCTTACCAAGATGATTAAACACGTCTCTAGTTATCTCTCAATAGGTGTTAATGTCCCACTTTTCTTACAAACAGCCAAATTGTTACTGTACACAATAACTATCATCTAGCAAGCTCTTTTTATTCTTCTTATATTATTTATCTTATTCCAAGATCACACTATAAATAGCCACTGTGAATTATTATTTGACAACTTTTATTTGATAAAGGATGAAAACTAAGTCTTTGTTCTTGGTGTTCTCTCTTTGTGCACTAATTCATATCTACCCTGTGGAAACTGAGCAATCTAAAGATGGAAAACAATGTATATACATACATGCATAAATTGTTTTCAAAATTCATTTATTTTATTAGACTTAATGTATTTTGTTATAGTTTCAGCTGGTGCTACTAAAGAATTCAAAACAAAAATTGTGATAGATATGGACGAAAGCATGGGAGGAGGTGGACACGGAGGAAACCGCGGAGGAAGGCGTGTTGACGGTGATTGGGGATACGGAGGAGGCTGGGAAAGAGGAGAAAACAAAGGAGGTTGCGAAGGAGGAGGAGGCGAAGAAGGAAACGACGAAGGTTGGGGAGAAGTTGGAGGAACCGAGGCAGGTTTGGGGGGAGAAAATGAAGGTGGCATAAATGGAAAGCCTAGGGAACGAGCATGAAAACCCGGAGAAATTAGTCTGATCTATAAAAAAGAAATTATGAGTTGTAGCTGTTATGAAAATTTTTACTATGTTGTGGCTTATTTAGAACTTGTGTTGAGAAACTTGTAAACTAGCATGTCATGTTCATGTCTGCTATAGTTAACGAGATACATTTCTATGAATTATTTTCCATTTATTTTCATGCCTAACTGTTCCCACATGGTTCTTATGACGCCTTGCTAAAGTTTAGATGGCACGAGGCCCTGAGAAATGCAAACTATTTGTCCTCAACATAAAAGCAGGGGCAATGACCTGGTTTAAAGGGTTAAGAAACGGATCAATTGATTCATTGGAAGAACTGCACAATCTTTCTCTGCAAATTTCAAGTAGAAAGTTTAGGATCCATCCGACAAGGAAAACACAAACCGTTGTGATCCTATATCGATAGGTTCAATGGAGAAACGATAAGGACTAGTGATGGTCCTCTAGTCGAAGAGATGCTTGAAAAGATAAAGATCTCATGCAACATTTGTTTCTTCGAGGAGTGTCGAATTCAACTTATTTGAAATACTTATCACTAGATTAAGACCCGTACGATACGCGGCGGTAAATTAATTTGTTCATTATTATTGAATTTTAAATATATTAAGAGTTGGTTTTGACGAAATATAATTACTAAGTTTATATTACAAATTTTTTGTAAATTGTAATTGAGACAATAATATAAATCTATAATATAAGAAAATCATATCTACTCAAAAAGTCAATTTTATCCTTTTGTTCTAAAATCACAACATGTGACTTAAGAGGAGAAAAAAATCTATCTTATAAGAAAACTCATTCCTCTTCCTTTCAACGCACTTTTGATGGAAACCGTTCCACCTCCATCTTCATAAACCACCCCTCTCACTACTCCACGATCCATTTTCATTCATTTAATCTCCCCTAATATTATTGAACTTAATTTTCCCTCCTTAAGAATTTCAATCTTCTCCACATGCCTCTGATTCGCCGCCCAAATATACCATATACCAAAAACTAGGTTGAGATCATAAAGGAAATGACACCAATTGCTGACACTTGTGGTGGATTGACTCGAAGATTGCGAGGAGGTTGATGGCGGTCCTGGGGTGTTTGGGCGCACAGTGGAAATTATCGAAATTGCAGCCGGAACACGAGGTTGCGGCGGTATGGTGGTTAAGTCGTGCAGTGGAGGGGGTATGTCACGCGGACGGTGGTCCGCAGTAGCGTTGCGGCTGGGGTCTGAATGTTTTTGGCCGATGGTGATGTCAGCATTTTGCGGTGGTGGCTGGACATGTTCCGTGACTCTCTAATTTCACTTTTAGTTTGATTTTTTTTATTGTTCATTATTATTTGTAGTTCTTTTTCATTCTTCTAGATTTTGTTTTGAACCTGATGTGTATTTTTTTAATTGTGTATGGATAATGAACAATGAGAGCCACCCACATGATTACATGGACTCACAACCTAAGATAGATGATAAAATGAGATTTATACCCATTGATTGACTTGTAGATGTTCACACAAAATTTAAGCTTTCATTAAAGCGGCTTCGGTATCGTTACCTCCTTCCAATCGAGATGCTTTTGAGAACATGGCTCATTTTCTTTCTGAACTGGGAATGCAACATTATGCTACAACAGTCAAGGGAGTTATGCCACAGCAGTCAGAAATGGGTTTTTCATGTAATGTCTGATAATTTCTCTATTTTTTAGGACAGATCAAGGATTCATGGTGCCAGTTTGGTGCAGCCATCATGGTACAGACTGTGCAGTAGGATGATGCATGTCTGGTGTAATGGAGGTAGCAGGTTTCACAGAAGCATGAAGGATCCCACAACACCTTCCAGCAAGTTATTATTTAACCAAAAATTGACACCAAAATATGTAATGCCAAATAGATTGAATTCTAAAACATGTTTTTCTTTTACAGACGTGGATATCAAAGGGATAGTTCTCAGATGATCGGCCCTTACATAGCTACTGCATATCTTTGAAAAAGTTGAGTTTACGTTAAAATTCATATATCAAACAATTTGTGTATGGTTTACATTGCTGGTTTGTGGATGTATTAACATCTGACATCAAACAATGTTTGAATTATAATGTTCTTACAGTCTTCATAATTGAAATAGAGCAATGTAGGGACACTCCACATACATCTTATTCATGACTTTTTTATTACACTTGGTTTCCCTCTCGATAATTATTTATGGCTTTTGGCAAACCAGAAGATTCGTGGTGGATTGCTCGTCGACCGACTCTGATAACCCGGAAGATTTGTGGTTTATCTCTTCTCCTCTCTATGTATTTCTCTTTTGTTAGGTTTTATATGTATATTTACTCTGAACTTATGTTTATTTGTCTCCCATGGCGTTATATTAAACTTGTTTTACAAATCTTTGTCGATTGTTGTCCTGGATTTTTGCTATGTGCTAGAGATTTGAGTTGTTATAGACATATACTGCTTAGATTCTTATCTAGGATGATTATCTCTTAGTTTCTGAACTCTAGAGATAGATTTAGAGCTGACATCTACTTAGGTATCAGAGTTTAATGCCTTTGTGTGGTTGTGATATACTGAGAGATCCTCAGTGTGATTACATAGTTGTCTTCTGTGTTGTTGAGGAGGTAGAGAGATCATTTCTTTGGTGATACAGTCGGTCTCTCAATTTGGGTTAGAAATGACTTAGATTGTGAGTGATACGTAGTGACATTGATGAGTATTGTTAGCTTGAATGTAATTGGTCGATAGATTTAAGTCTGTGATGAGTAGATTATATGCAGGCTTGATAAGTTCTTCCTTAGTTTTTTCTTTTGTTTACATTTATTTTCTGTTGATAACATTTTCTTTACAAACCAAAATCATAAACGCGATAATTTGTGGAACGGCAATTCAATAACCAATCTCTGTGGACACGATAAATTTCCGGATAAATATTTCCAAAACTTTTGTTGTTTGCCACTATGCCGCTTCCAACACTCTACTTTAGTTATTTTCTAAATAATAGGCTTAACTTATACTTATACTCAGATTGTTGTAGGTTTACCATTGGATATCATGCCAGAACCCTGTGACCTTGCTAATTTCTCATTACCACAACATGTTCTTATGTTTATCCTTTAAGAGTAATTATGCCATTTGTAACATGGTTTTTGGAATTTACTAGCAAGAATTGTACTTTCAGGAATTACATATATGTATTTTGTTAAATTGTAATTCAGTGTGTCGAAACTATGTGTCAAAAAGATTTGATTTGTTTTAGATTTAAATAGATTTGATTTAAGTCTAGAATAAATTAGATTTGATTTAGTAACAAAAAGATATTTTGGACTTTGGGCTTAGGGTGTAAGCTCAGTTATAAATAGAGGGAGTAACCCCTATTTTTGTAAGCAAGTCAAGCAAGTTGTATTCACAGAATTTGCAGTTGCAAGTGAATAACAAAGTTTTCACAGTTTGTGAGCAGAGAGAGACTTTGCAGAAATTATTTGTCTTATCTTCTTTTCTTTGTTTGTCTCATAATTAAATTGTCATTGTGGTAGAAATTCATCATAGACTTTGGTGGATTTCCAACATCTGGTATCAAGAGCTTTGTTTCGATTTGAGGGAAGTATCAATCAAGAACGATTGAAGAATTTACGATGACAAGTTATGGGAATGCAAATTATCCAGCAACTCTACCAATTCTAAAAGTAGACAACTGTGAGAATTGGTGCAAACAAATGAAAGTTTTATTCAGGTGTCAAGGTCTTTGGGACCTTGTAAAAGATGGAATCGAAGCGCTTGGAGAAAACGCTTCAGAAGAAGAAAAGAAGAAATACACAGAATCTGAGAAGCTGAGTTATAAAGCATTATTTATAATTCATCAATGTGTCAGCCCAGATAATTTTGAAAAGGTTAGTGATTCAGAATCTGCAAAAGAAGCTTGGGAAATCCTTGAGAAGTCTTTTGGAGGCGCTGAGAAGGTGAAAGAAGTGAGGTTACAAACTAACAAAAGGATGTACGAACTGCTTCAGATGGAAGACAGTGAAAGCATATCTGATTTCTTCACTAGAGTTACAAAACTAGTAAATCAAATCAAGATATATGGAGAAACGTTAACAACAAGAGCTGTTGTTTCAAAGATTTTAAGATCTTTGGCCCCTAAGTTCGACCACATAGTGGTGGCGATAGAAGAGGGGAAAGACTTGTCGAAATTGGCAAAGGAAGAGCTTTAAGGGACGCTTGAATCTCATGAACAAAGAATGAACGAAAGAGCTATAGGCAAATCGAAGAGTGATGTGGCCTTGCAGGCACATTCAGCAAAAGAGACCAAAGGCAAAGGAAAGTGTTTCGACAGAGGTAGAGGTGACTACAACAAATCGAATGGTAGAGAAACCAAATCGAAGGAAACGTGTCGAATCAAAGAAGACCATACCAAGGAAAACAAAGAGGTGGTGTCTCAAATAGAGGAAGAGGTGGTTGTCAAAAACCTGATAAGAGTCACATTCAATGTTACAATTCTCAGAAGTATGGTCACTATTCGAGTGATTGTCCAGAAAAACGAAAGAATCAATAAAGTGATGTAAAGCTTGCAAAACATGAAGAAGAAGAAGAAGAGATGATGTTGATGGTCACAACAAAAGATGAAGATAGATTCAAGGACCAATGGTACTTGGATTCAGGATGTTCATCACATATGTCTAGAAGGAAAGACTGGTTTTTCAATATAAAGCCCTCAATGAAAAATATGGTAAAATTTTCAAACGACAATACCCTAGCAGCTGAAGGTATTGGTGATGTTATGATTATGAGGAAAGATGGCAAGAGGTCAGTAATTTCTAATGTGAAATTCTGGCAGCAGATACTCAATGTCACAGTGAATGTTATGACACCGTATCTGACTTTCTATAAGACAGTAAATAAAAACAGTAAAGAACACAGTCAATTGTTTACCCAGTTCAGTGTGAAACAACACCTACTCTGGGGGCTACCAAGCCAGGGAGGAAATCCACTATAAGAGATATTAATTCAGGAATAAACCAACCAGTTTATCTCCTTCACTTAAGACCTACCCAATGCAACTTCAATCTAAGTTCAACTTAAACATGAATTCCTACTCACTCCCCCTCAATCACAGCAGTGATACTTAAAACAATTGACTAATGAATTAATGAAGACACTCTTCAGAACATACACTTGATTATGCTTCACAGCTTTTTAATCAAGTAACACAAACACTCGTGCTTCACAGCTTTGAGTGATACATAAACCTAACTTGACTTTGCTTCAAAGCTTTAGTCAAGAGACACAAACACTCTTGCTTCAAAGCTTTGAGTGATACAAAAACCCTTACAATCAAAACCTATTCCAAGTCACTTATCACAATGATACTTGCTTGGATTACAGTAGTTAAAACTATACAGCTCCTAATTGATCTTCAGTTAAAAGAGTTACTCTGCATCCAGCATTCCTGTTGAATATATATGCAGCTGTTTCTTCAGTTAGGGTTTCCATAAAAAGCTAGGGTTAATTAGGTTTAACCTTAAGACTTGGTCACAAGACTTTATCAACCAGGTTAGGGTTGAGCTAGGTTAACCCAAAGTCCACGTGAGATTCTGTTCTGGAAGGAATGAGCCAACTTCCTGAAAAATCTCAGAATTAACCAAACTGCATATCTGTTAGATCAGTACAGGATGTCTTAACATTTGTTATGACATCAGAATTCCTGTTTACTGATTTTGGTAGAAGGCAATAAATGTGATCATTGCAAAATGCTCAGATACACACTCATAAACAGTAGCTACTGTATGCCATACTTTTTCTGCATAAAGTACCTAATAAACCAGAATGTTATGACATCAGTCATGACATTTACACACTTGGTTTTACCAAAAATACATGCCAATAACTAAACACTTACAAACTCCCCCTTTGGCAGATTTTTGGCTGAAACCCCTAAGCAATCAGAGAATAGAGAGCAGCAGAATGAATATGACTGCAGAAAAAAATATGATGTCTACCAAGTAATTAACACAAAATATCTCCCCCTCTTTAGCCACAAATGGGCCAAAGATACATGTACTTATATGTTATACAGTCATCCAAAATAAGTAATAAAAACAACAAATAAAATCTGAAAACACTTGCATCAACAGGAACCAGCATCAGGCTTGTCAACTCCACCAAACTTTAAGCACTGTCATCTTCAGAGGAGCTACTTTCTTCAGCATTGAGCTGATCTTCAGTAGCACCCTCTTCCCTTCTGTTTCCTTCAGTCTCCTCCTGTTCTAATCTGGCAATTATATTTTCTAGAGTCTTTTTCCTTGTCTCCAGCTCTTTGCAGGTATCTTTTAATACAGCTATAACATTAGATGTCTTGGACTGAGCTTTTACAGATGATGTATCAGTTGATGTTATGACAATGTCAGGAACATGAGATCCCTGAAATAGCTTGTAGTGTAACCCAAGAGCAGGAGCTATTTTGCAAGCAGTATCTCTTTCCACCAGGATATCAGGGTACTGAGCAAGGATAATTCCACATAGGAGGGAGGAAAAGGCAATAGGGCCTTTCACAGCATAGCTACCAGCATGTTTTAAAGTTTGATCAAAAATATACCTGCCATAGTTAAATTCAGTCTTGGTTCCAACAGCATAAATGAATCTCCCCAATCCTGTGGAGATGGTTGATTTATGGTTGGTAGGGACCCAGTTGGCTGCACCAATCTTGTGCAGGATGGCAAATTTTATGCTTAGTTTGCTGGCATTCAGCTTGCCTTTTAAGGGCCAGCACTTGACTTGTCTTGCTGTGATGGTTTGGCGTACTTCATTGTCAGTGACTTCTAGTTCAGGGAAAGCCTCATTTGATCTTCCAAGAAATTTGTTAATTTCAGATGGAGAGAAATTAACCCTTCTTCCTCTCACATAGACACATTCAAAGTCAGCTGACCTTCCATCAGCACATTCATCAGACAAATTCACTATGAATTCCTTGACCAGATTTTCATAGCATTTGGTAAATTTTACCATAGTCTTCATTAGTCCAGCAGCTTTGATCAGGTCCATGATTTCCTTGCAATCCATGGCACCATTGTTTAGTTCTCTTTCCAAGGCTATTCTCTTCAAGCAAACATACTTCCATCTGTTGGCATTTTCAGGGTGGTGAAATGAAATGTTGTCAGTGGGGACTTCAGGAACTCTAGCCATTTTGCTGGAAGGTAGTTTCCTTCTGAGAGGAATGTCTTCAGCATCAATTTCAAATTCTGATTCCTCATCAGAATCAGAAGACTCAGGTTCTTTTCTCTTCTTTGTTATTGGTTGTCTTGCAGGCTTTGAGAGACTCCCAGTATGCACTTGGGCTTTCACCTTCCCTTTGGATAGTCCAGTCTTCACAGTTTCTGCCCCAGTCTTGCCTTCAGACCTGGTTTTCTTATTAGCAGGTTTCTCTTTGGTCAGACATTTTGCAGCATCCTGATTACCCTTTCTGTTCATCATTCTCCTAGCTATGCTAGGGTTGATATTTGCAATTAGGTCATTGTCTGAGTATTCCTCATCCACATCAATAACAGGTGGTTCAACATTCTTCTCTGAAGGGTTCTGAATATCATCAAGGTTTTCAAATGATTTCTGAATGTTGTCATTTGGTGTCTCAACATTCTCAGAGACATCTGGATTTGCTTCAACATTTGGGCTTGCTGATTCTTGATTTAAAGGGACAGAAATCCCTGGTACATAGTGGTTCTCACTCAGTATTCTTGTAACAAGCCTCGCTATTGCTTGATGTACATAAGCTGATCCTTCCCTATTTGGTACAGAAGATGAAGATTGAGAGGGATTACCGGATGAAGTAGCTTGAGACCTTCCTGTATGCCTTGTTCTTAGCTTTTTGATCTTGGATGGGTTAGTTGCCATTTCTCTAAGAGGAGTAATCTCCAGGACTTCAGAATCCATGCATGAGGTGATTGCCCGAGAATCTTGATCAGATGATGAAGATGAAACAGTCGTCTTGGATGAGGATGATGTTTGAGACATTTTGATTGACTTAGAAGACCAGTAGTAACTAGAGAGAAAACTTTGATTGAGAGAAAGGGATTTGTTGCAAAGTCGGGAGGGGAAGGAGGAAAATGAGTGTCTATTCAACTTCTTAATAATTTTGAATGAATTGGGAAAACATATGATTAACCCACTCAAAATAGACATAACAAAAATAACTCCTTCAACCCTTGTTTTAATTAATTGCTACAATTTCTCATGTTGGCAAATACCCAACTTGCCCCTCAAGTTTTCAAATTGATTTGCATCAAGTGCCTTGGTATACATGTCAGCCAGTTGTAGCTCAGTGGCAACATGTTCCAGATTAATTGTTTTCTCCTCTACAAGGTCTCTGATTAAGTGATGTCTAATATCAATGTGCTTGGTCCTGCTATGCTGAATATGGTTCTTGGAAATGTTAATTGTACTCAGATTGTCACAGTACAATGTCATAACATCTTGTGTGACATTATACTTAGTGAGCATCTGTGTCATCCAGATAATTTGAGAACAGCTACTACCAGCTGCAATGTATTCAGCTTCAGCACAAAAATGAAAAGGAAGTCTTTTGGCATGTATCATAGCTCTGGCAGATTCCTGTATGGTCCTATTTTTCTTCTCTTCAACTCCATTTTGTTGAGGAGTTATAGGAGAAGAGAATTCATGACTAATTCCTTCTGAGGAACAGAACTTACTGTTTTCAAATTCCTTGCCATGATCACTTCTGATTCTGACAATACACCCTTCTTTTTCTCTTTGAATTCTTTTGCACAGTTCTTTAAAAACTTCAAACACATCAGATTTTTCCTTAATGAAGTTAATCCAGGTGAATCTGGAATAGTCATCCACAACAACATAGGCATATCTCTTTCCACCAAGACTTTCCACCTGCATTGGTCCTATCAGATCCATATGTAGAAGTTCCAGAACCTTAGAGGTGGTCAGATGTCTTGACTTTGGATGTGACATCCTAGTCTGCTTACCCGCCTGACATTCACCATAAACTCTCCCTTCATCAATTTGCAGTCTTGGAATCCCTCTGACTGCCTCCATGGAGATAATCCTTTTCATTCCTCTTAGATGAAGATGGCCAAGTTTTTGGTGCCACAGTTTCACCTCTTTTTCTTCTTTGGCAATAGAACACACAGTGGAGTAATTAGTGTTCTTAGGCTCCCACAAGTAACAGTTGTCTTTAGATCTGACTCCTTTCATTACAACTTCTTGTTTATCATTAATTACAAGACATTCAGATTTTGAGAAGTTGACCTTGAATCCTAGATCACATAATTGACTAATACTAATGAGATTAGCAGTCAGGCCTTTTACCAATAGTACTTCATTCAGATTTGGAACTCCAAGGCAGTTCAAATTACCAACTCCTTTGGTTTCACCTCTAGCACCATCTCCAAAGGTCACATAACTAGTGGTGTGAGGTTTAACATTATTTAGAAGGTTCTTGATTCCAGTCATGTGCTTAGAACACCCACTGTCAAAGTACCAGTCTTCCTTTGCAGAGACTCTCAGGGAAGTGTGGGCTATCAGGGCAGTAGCCTTTTTCTTCCATTGAGGAGTATGTGGTACCCTGTTAGACTTGGGTTTGACACCTGGGTTCTGATTGGGGTATCCATACAATCTGAAGCAGAAAGGCTTTATGTGACCAAACCTCCCACAATGATGACATCTCCATCTTTGGTACTTTTTCTTCATATTTCGCTGTTCCCGATGTTGAGTGTTATGTTGTGACATCTGCTTTGACCTTTGTTTATCAGACCTGATCTTCTTGTCTGCACCAGATTTCTTTGCTGCCACAAATCCTAGACCAGACTTGTTTCCAACATTTTGTCCAACCTGAAGGATTTCTTCCAATTTGTCAGTTCCATTTGACAGCATCTTGACAGATTTGGTCATCTAGTTCAGTTTTGAGTTCAGCATTTGAACTTCCCCTTCTAGATGACTTATAGTTTCAAGGTCTGCCCTTTTTTCAGCCTCCAACTTTATGATGAGTTTTGTTTGTTTCTCATTTTGCACACAGACTTCAGCACTTCTGATACACAATTTCTTGTAAGTATCAGCCAGTTCTTCAAAAGTTACTTCCTCATCACTAGTGTCACTTTCAGAGGTACAAACACCAGTTAGTGTAGTAACTAGTTTGGCAGATTCTTCTTCAGAATTACTTTCTGAATCACAGTCAGACCAGGTAGCAGTCATTCCTTTCTTTTGTTTCTTAAGAAAGGTAGGACATTCAGCTCGAATATGCCCATATCCTTCACAACCATGGCATTGAATTCCTCTGCCTTGATTTCCCTTCTCTTCAGACCTTGGTCTTCTGCTGGAGTCATAAGATCTGTTAATATCAGAGGGGATGTTCTCAACATTTGACCTTGACTTTGGATCCATTCTCTTGATGAGTTTGTTGAATTGTCTTATAGCTTCTGAAATATTTTCTTCCTCATCCTCCTTGTTTTTATCTTCAGAGTTGGATACAAGTGTTATGCTCTTGTTTTTCTTGTCAACATTGTCACTGATCCCCATCTCAAAAGTCTGAAGAGACCCAATGAGTTCATCCACCTTTAACTTGCTGATGTCCTGGGCTTCCTCTATAGCAGTTACCTTCATTGCAAATCTTTTAGGCAGGGATCTGAGAATCTTTCTCACCAGTTTTTCTTCAGACATCTTTTCACCCAATGCTCCTGAGGTGTTGGCAATCTCCAAGATGTTCATGTGAAACTCATGAATGGTTTCATCTTCCTTCATCCTTAGGTTCTCAAACTTGGTAGTCAGCATCTGAAGCCTTGACATTTTTACTTTGGATGTGCCCTCATGGGTAGTTTTGAGAGTGTCCCACACTTCCTTGGCCAGTTCACATTGATGTACTAGTCTGAATATGTTTCTATCAATTCCATTGAACAAGGAATTTAAAGCTTTGGAATTACCCAGGGCTAACTCATCTTCTTCTTTGCTCCATTCTTCCTTAGGCTTCAGACTGATTGTCCCATCTTTCTCAGTTATGGTGGGATGGTTCCATCCTTTGTCAGCAGCTCTCCAAGCCTTTTTGTCCAGTGATTTTAAGAAGGAAATCGTACGAGGTTTCCAGTAGTCATAATTTGTTCCATCCAGAATGGGTGGTCTGTTTCCAAAAACTTCTTCTTTGTCCATAGTGCCAGAAAGTTATATCCCTAGATCTCACCCAGTAATACAAGCAGGGTGCCTGCTCTGATGCCAATTGAAATTCTGGCAGCAGATACTCAATGTCACAGTGAATGTTATAACACCGTATCTGACTTTCTATAAGACAGTAAATAAAAACAGTAAAGAACACAGTCAATTGTTTACCCAGTTCAGTGTGAAACAACACCTACTCTGGGGGCTACCAAGCCAGGGAGGAAATCCACTATAAGAGATATTAATTCAGGAATAAACCAACCAGTTTATCTCCTTCACTTAAGACCTACCCAATGCAACTTCAATCTAAGTTCAACTTAAACTTGAGTTCCTACTCACTCCCCCTCAATCACAGCAGTGATACTTAAAACAATTGACTAATGAATTAATGAAGACACTCTTCAGAACATATACTTGATTATGCTTCACAACTTTTTAATCAAGTAACACAAACACTCGTGCTTCACAGCTTTGAGTGATACATAAACCTAACTTGACTTTGCTTCAAAGCTTTAGTCAAGAGACACAAACACTCTTGCTTCAAAGCTTTGAGTGATACAAAAACCCTAACAATCAAAACCTATTCCAAGTCACTTATCACAATGATACTTGCTTGGATTACAGCAGTTAAAACTATACAGCTCCTAATTGATCTTCAGTTAAAAGAGTTACTCTGCAGCCAGCATTCCTGTTGAATATATATGCAGCTGTTTCTTCAGTTAGGGTTTCCACAAAAAGCTAGGGTTAATTAGGTTTAACCTTAAGACTTGGTCACAAGACTTTATCAACCAGGTTAGGGTTGAGCTAGGTTAACCCAAAGTCCAAGTGAGATTTTGTTCTGGAAGGAATGAGCCAACTTCCTGAAAAATCTCATAATTAACCAAACTGCATATCTGTTAGATCAGTACAGGATGTCTTAACATTTGTTATGACATCAGAATTCCTGTTTACTGATTTTGGTAGAAGGCAATAAATGTGATCATTGCAAAATGCTCAGATACACACTCATAAACAGTAGCTATTGTATGCCATACTTTTTCTGCATAAAGTACCTAATAAACCAGAATGTTATGACATCAGTCATGACATTTACACACTTGGTTTTACCAAAAATACATGCCAATAACTAAACACTTACATAATGTGTTGTACATACCAGGCATGAAGAGAAATTTGCTCAGTATAGGGCAGTTGGTCGAAAAGAATTATAAAGTGTCAATCAAAGATAAGATGATGAGAGTCGTTGATGTAAATAATAGATTAATCTTGAAGGCTCCTATGTCTCAGAATCGAACCTTCAAGATTGAACTTAATGTGATGGAGCACAAGTGCCTTTCGAATGCAGCTAGCAGAGATGAATGGATATGGCATTATAGACTCGGCCATCTCAACTTCAGAGACATCAGATATTTGAAGAGAAGAAATATGGTTTCATGATTGCCAGAAATCGACATTCCAAACGAGGTATGTGAGGAATGTGTGCAGGAGAAGCAACACAAGAATAGCTTCAGCAAGGATGCAGGAAGCAGGTCGAAGGCTAGTCTTGAAGGCATATACTATGATGTATGTGGACCAATCTAGGTGGATTCGATGGGAGGTAACAAATACTTTGTTACATTCATAGATGATTTCAGTCGAAAGCTGTGGACTTATCTGATCAAGAAGAAAAGTGAAGTGATCGAGGTATTTGTCAAGTTTAAGTCTATGGTCGAAAGACAAAGTGGTCAAAAACTCAAATTTTTGAGAACTGATGGTGGTGGAGAATATGTGTCAAAAGATTTTGAAAGGTTATATGAAAAGGAAGGGATTGTGCATGAGGTGGTGCCACCCTATACTACACAACAAAATGGAATTGCAGAAAGGAAGAATCGAACCATCATGAATATGGTGAGAAGTATGTTGAAAGGCAAGAATTTACCTAAAGAGTTTTGGGGTGAAGTTGTTTCGACTGCAACATACATTTTGAATAGATGTCCTACAAAGAATCTAGAAGGAATTACTCCAGAAGAATGTTGGTCTGGTGTGAAGCCTAGCTTGAGTCATCTTAAGGTATTTGGATCTATTGCACATAGACATGTGCCAGATCAGTTGAGAAGAAAACTTGATGACAAGTCAAGTCAAATAATTCTAGTTGGATATCATTCGACATGAGGCTACAAGTTGTTCGATCCAGAGAATAAGAAGATTGTGATCAGCAGGGACGTGACCATAGATGAGTTTAAAGAATGGGATTGGACTGAAAATGTCAAGAAAGATTCAGTGGGAATCCTATTCGAAAAGCTAGAAACTCAAGTCGAAAGAGAAGTTCGACAAGAGGAACTAGCAGATATACCAAGTACAAGCAGACCTCAAAGAACAATACACATGCCTGCAAGATTGCAAGATTGTGTGATTACATCAGATGATGTGATAGATGATGAAGGTGAGCTGGTATATTATGCTTTCTATGCAGATGTCGAACCTGTTAATGCAGCTGAAGCATTGAAGGATTCGAAGTGGGTGAAAGTAGTGAACTAAGAAGTGAAATCTATCGAAGACAACAACACTTGGTCACTTGTCTAATTGCCTCAAGGCAAGAAGGCAATTGATGTCAAGTGGGTATACAAAGTGAAAACGAATTCGAAAGATGAAGTAACTCGACACAAAGCAAGACTTGTGGCGAAAGGCTTTCTACAAAAAGAAGGAATAGACTTCGATGAAGTTTTTCCACCTGTTGCTAGGATCGAAACAATCAGGTTGGTTGTTGGTCTAGCAGAAATAAACAGTTGACACATATGTCAGATGGACGTGAAATGTGCATTCCTAAATGGACCCTTAAATGAAGAAGTCTATGTTAAACAACCAGTTGGGTTTGTGAAACATGACGAAGAAAGAAAGGTGTACAGGCTGCATAAAGCCCTGTATGGATTGAAACAAGCTCCAACAGCTTGGAATAAGAAAATTGATAGTTTCCTAAGGGAGAAGGAATTTGTAAAATGCACAACTGAACATGGAGTATATGTAAGAAGAAGCAATAGTGAATTGCTTATACTATGTCTATATGTAGATGATTTGTTGATAACAGGTAGCTGTAAAAGTGAGATCGAAGACTTCAAATGTGATCTCAGCAAGGAATTCGAAATATCTGGTTTGGGTGAGATTTCATATTTCCTTAGTATCGAATTCTACAAGAGCAGTAGAGGTTTGATGATGCATCAAAGAAGATATGCAGGAGAAATTATCAAGAGATTTGAGATGGAAGAATGCAACCCAACTTCGACACCTGCAGAACCAAAACTGCAACTGTCGAAAGATACAGATGAAGATGATGTTGATCCAACCCAATACAGAAGACTTATTGGATTATTGAGATACCTTTGTCATACAAGGCCTGACTTAGCATACAGTGTAGGTATGGTAAGTAGATTCATGCAGAAGCCAAAGGTATCACATCTAGCAGCAGTGAAGAGGATACTAAGGTATCTCAAAGGAACTTTCGATTATGGAATTTTGTTTCCTGTAGCTGATAAAGGAAAAGAATGCAAGTTAGTGGGATACACTGATTCGAGTTGGTGTAGTGATGCTGAAGATCGAAAGTCAACAGCAGGATATGTGTTTGTGCTAGGTGGTGCACCAGTTGCTTGGAATTCAAGAAAGGAATCAGTAGTGGCATTATCATCATGCGAAGCAGAATACATAGCTGCTTCTCGTTGTGCATGTCAAGCAACTTGGATGGTGAACTTGGTCGAAGAGATAACAGGGAAAAATCATGGAGCAATTACCATGAAGATAGACAGCATGTCAGCTATTAATCTGGCGAAGAACCCAATAGCACATGGTCAAAGTAAGCACATCAAAATGAGGTTTCATTATCTTCGAGAGCAGGTAGCAGATGGGAAGATGAATTTGGAACACTGCAGAACTGAGAATCAGATTGCAGACATCATGACGAAGGGAGTGCAAGTCGAAGTATTCAGAAGACTAAGAGCCATGATGAACATATATAGTTTAGACACAATGAATTAGGTGGTGTGTTAAATTATAATTCAGTGTGTCAAAACTATGTGTCGAAAAGATTTGATTTGTTTTAGATTTAAATAGATTTGATTTAAGTCTAGAATAAATTAGATTTGATTTAGTAACAAAAAGATATTTTGGGCTTTGGGTGTAAGCTCAGTTATAAATAAAGGGAGTAACCCCTATTTTTGTAAGCAAGTCAAGCAAGTTGTATTCACAGAATTTGCAGTTGCAAGTGAATAACAAAGTTTTCAGAGTTTGTGAGCAGAGAGAAACTCTGTAGAAATTATTTGTCTTGTCTTCTTTTCTTTGTTTGTCTCATAATTAAATTTTTATTTTGGTAGAAATTCATCATACACTTTGGTGGATTTCCAACACCTTTTCCCTCGGTCATCAGTTTATACCACTTTTAAATCTTGTACAAATCCTCATTGTTTTGAGCTTGATGGTATCGGGTAAAAGGGTTGTTTATATATTACTCTCATTACTTATGAATGTATCATACTGTTATACATTAAGCATGATCCATATTGCTTCCTTCCTAGTTTCTTGGGACATTGGGTCAAAATGTAGATGATCTTAATAAATATTCAGATGAAAAAGATAAGATTGACTTCAGGTTGTGAGGACATTACAATGGAGGCATTTGGAACCAAGCATGATCCATATTGCTTCCTTCCTAGTTTCTTGGGACATTGGGTCAAAATGTAGATGATCTTAATAAATATTCAGATGAAAAAGATAAGATTGACTTCAGGTTGTGAGGACATTACAATGGAGGCATTTGGAACCAACTGCACCTAATACCATTGGTATAACATTATATATGCTTCCATTCTTAATTTATATTTGTTTGGTTATCCGTAACCTGCCATTTCCCACTCAGCTCATAAATTTTTTGGAATAGTTTAATCATTGTCAATGTCTGTTGTATATTACCTACTGCTTCTAAAGAAATATAAACTAAAGAGTTAGATCAAACTGTCATTGTTTTTGTTCAAAAAGATTGTTCTGATATTAATTGTTGTCTTCATTGTTGTCATGATGTGGTATGCTATAAATTTTTGTTGTATTATTTGAGCCTAAAGGTTGATGGTTTTCATACATTCGGTACTGCAGTTTGATCTTTGAATTTTCAGTGAATAACATTGTAGGGTTTATGATGAAATGAATAACATGTAGTTGTCGTCAAAGTAGACAATGATGTTCTCAAATTTACTTAAGTTCTACAATAACTACTATGTCAAACTGATATATTATTAGTGAATAACATTGAAGTGTTTATGTGGAAATGAATCGCATATAGTTTTGACTAGATCAAGGTTCGTTGTTGCAGATGTGATAGAGTCAAAGACTACAAGTCCTAACATGACATATGTAAAATGCTAAGATCTATTATGGTGAATGGAGGAGTGATGCTGTTCGGGCCAAATTCAAGATTATCACGATCCTTTCTCTTGAAAACTGGAGGGTTGAAAATAATTAACTCTTGCATGATTGATTATATAGGTCACCTTATAACAAAAAGTGATGTGTATAGTTATGGAGTGGTTCTATTGGAACTGCTTACAGGAAGAAGGGTAGTGGACAAGTCCTTAGAATCAAAAAGAGGTAAGAGCTTGGTAGAATGGGCGAGACCTATGTTGAGAGATCAAAAGAAACTTGACAGAATCATAGACCGTAGACTTGAAGGACATTTTTCTATGAAAGGAGTTTTGAAAGTTGCAATGTTGGCTTTTAATTGTTTGAGTCACCGCCCAAATCCAAGACCTTGTATGAGTAATGTTGTTAAGATCTTAGAACCACTTCAAGATTTTTATACATTTAAGTATGAGTATAATTTTGATATCATCACTGACGTACCACTAATTTATTTAAATTATTTTTTTAAAAATATGTGAATTTTTTTTTTTTTTTTGTAGTTATTAATGAATAAAAGAAATTATTTTGATGTGAGAAAAATCATTACTTTTAAGAATTTACTTAAATTTATCATAATGGTATTAATTTGTCATTGATAATATAATAAAATATTTGATACAAATATGTTATATAAGAAAAGGTGTATTGGTTATCTAAAAACTTGTATAAAAGTATATTATTAAAATAAAATTAATATTTACATATGAGGAAAAACTATATTTATATTTTAAATATAAATAAAAATATATATTTTTTAAAAATAATTAAAAAAATTGGTTAACTTATTTTGTCTATATGTTTTTTCATTCTTATTATATTTTAAAAATAAATAACACAAGAGTTTCCGTACGAACACAGAGATATCTAGATCAGAATTCGTGTGAACGTACGAGAAGTTATATTTTTTGTTCAATTAAATAAAATAAAAATATATATATTTACAATAATGTAATAATTGAAATACGGGCAAAATGTGTTTATTTATGTTACTAATATTTATTTATATAATTAAAAAACGTGTGTGTCATACTAGTACCCGTGCAAACGCACGAGTAATATATCAATATCATATGAACGCACGGATAACCATGTCAATATTCATACGAATTCACATGTTATTATATTTTTTGTACAATTACATTAAATAAAGTATGAGTCTAAACACGAGAAAAATAAATTTTTTTAAAATTATTTATATTTCTAATATTTTTATTTTGAAATTATTTTTCATTGAATATACAATACTTTTTAAGATAATAAATGAAAAATTAAAATATATATTATTGACGTAAAACGATTTTGTTTTTATTATAAATATATATATTTTTTAAATAATAAATTATTTTGGTAAAACAATTTTGTTTCATATTTATATTTTTATTACGTTTTAAAAATAATAGTTGTTTTAAAAAACTTATACAATTATCTTCCATACCATTTTCTTATTTTTTTTCAATAATTTTTTCATATTTTTTAATTTGTTTAAATTTCTGTGATAAACTGATGACAATTCCGTGATCCACATGTTAAATCATTGATCAAATTCTTGAATATTAAATATAATATTAAATTACTGATTAAAATATTAAATATTAATAGAACTTTGCTATTGACTTAAATATTTTTTACAACAATTCCAAAATAAAATTAGTATTTATATAAAAAAAAAAATTATTCATTCAAATATTTTTATATATTGGAAAAATTATAGGCAACAATTTTTTTAAAATTTTTTTTTTTATTATTATATTTTGGAAACAAATACGTAAACCATATCGGTACCCGTGCAAACCCACGTGTATCCCACTAATTAATCACATACACAAATATAATTTCATTTGAAAAGAAAATACATGCGTGTAAATTGATAGTGATATCCGTAATTTAGGTTTGCAAACTTACATATTTGTAAAGTGGTTTTTTTTGTTTTGTTTTTATTCTCATTTTTTTGCACTAATCTTTTTTAGATATTTTACTTTAATTTATTAAATATATGTATTTATTATTTGTATTAAATAAAATTAAAATTTTATTTACAATTATTATTAAATAAAACTTTCAATAACTTTATAAAATTTATCTCTATTTTATCAAAATTTATAAGATTGTTGCATACTATATTATTTATTTTTTAAGATCAACTTAAAGTGATTTATATTTGAACGTTGTGTAAGAACTTTAAGATTAAAAATATTTATTTCAAGTGTTATTTTTATTGCTATAATTTCAGAAAAATAAAAAATATTTTATTGTGTTTGAGTAATGATTGGCCTTTTAGACAATTTTGTCTAAAATAAGATAAAAATATTTTATTGTGTTTGAATTCTCTTATCTCTTTTGTGTAGTATTTTGTTATTTGTTATTAATTTATTATTTGATATTATATAAAAATTATAGTAGTAAAGTATATAGACATCGTAAAAAATTATTGCATACTATATTATATTTTAAATAAGTTTAAAGTGACTTATACTTGAAAATTATGTAAGAACTATTTTAAAATCAAAAATATTTATTTAAAATGTTACTTTTATGTTATAATTTATTCAAATTTGTTCAAAATGATATTTTATTCCATCTTTGCAAAAGTTCAAACTCGAGACCTCCGACTTGTAGAAATATATAATAGAAATGAGTTTTAGGATATTCCACATGACTATAAGATAATGTGACAAATTTTGAATTATATTTAATGATGTGTTAGAGTTATAATTAACTGTGTTACTATAATATTTGATGCAACTAAAAATCAGCTAGTGATAAAACTTGTAAAAAGAAAAGATGTACCAAATAATCCATATCTCACAAAATTATATAATTTAATTGTAAAATATCTACAACATGCATTATAACTTATTTTGATCATTTAGTATAATGAAATGTAAAATGAATCAAATGAAGAATCTTATTATAGTCTAATGAAAAACTGTCAACATGAAAAGATTTTTTGGTACATGTTTGCAGCTGACAAAATTTTGATTATAACTTAATACAACCAATTACAAAAAGCACAAAATGAAGAACATTAACTAAGTCTATGTTTGGAAACTACGAAAATCATGTTGAAAACGTATGTATCCCCAAAGCTTGAAATCATGGAAAGCCATAACTAAAAGATGTTCCAAACAGCCACTTAATCTGCTATGTAAATCTGTCAACTCAACCTGATATATCTTTGCCAAACAGATTGCTAATTCCCTTTCCTGGATCACTTTGTTTCACAATAGACTCTCCCACCAAAACCTGCAGAAAATTTAAAAGAATATAAGCTACTTTTCAGCTTATTTACATAAGCTCTTTACAATGGATTTTGAGAACAGATAATAGCTTATATAAAAAGTTTACTTCAATAATCATAGAAATGAAATTCTCAATACTTACAGCTCTAACTCCTGCTTCTTGTACATAGGCAATATCTTCAGGATCGAACAAACCAGATTCCCCTACCATCTAAACAAACCATATAATCATCAGTTTAAAATCAAATTTCTTTAGTGTAAGTTAAAACGAAATGAAAATTCTTCAAGCACATACAATTATGTTTCTCTCGCGGATTATTTTGCCTCGCTCGCCTTCAAGAAGCTTCTTCGTGGTGCTGATATCTAACTCAAATGTTTCTGCAACCACACAAAAAACAATAAAAGCCATAATTGATGACTTATATCCTTAAGTTTAAATATTCAGATATTGACATGCAACAGAAAAATAGAGTTGATGTAAAATACCAAGATTGCGGTTGTTGATGCCAATAAGCTCAACGCCCTCTATTCCAAGAACACGATTAAATTCCCTCTCATCGTGCACCTACATTAAACTCATATTCAACTAGGTTTAGAAGAAAAAATTTATCTTTTAATATCAAGTATCAAAAAGCTAAGAAATGTTTTTTTCGCGCCGAACGTCAATCACATAAACGACAGAGATAAAGCAACAGCATTACCTCAACAAGAGCGGCCAGTCCGAGTAATTTGCATGTTTTAACCATATACTCGATGTCAAGATCAGGTAAAACAGCGGCAATTAGAAGGACTGCATCTGCACCTTTAGATCGAGCATAGTAGAGTTGCCAAGCATCTATGATGAACTCTTTGCACAACAAAGGGCACTGCATATTTTTTTCTAGTATCATCAGCATCGCTTACATACGAAGCATTGGATGGTAGAATAACTATTATATCGAGGATTAATGCAATTCACTAAGCAAACCTTCACGCCAGCATTTCTTATTAACTCGAGATTTTCAAAACCTCCCTGGACAATAAACAAGTTCAAGTTAGAGTTAGTTAGCATTTAGCAGCGAGCGCTCAATTTGTATGGAGCTTTAAACGAATTTGAAGTTAGTTAGTTCACCTTAAAGTACTTTTCGTCTGTCAAAACACTTAGACATGCTGCTCCGCCTTTCTCATAAGATCGAGCAATTTCAACCTGAAAGAGAGAATCCGTTAAACTGTGGCAACACCGTGAAAAGAAGATAACAGTTCTATCCTTAAAAATCATAATGGAAAACAAAACAAACTTACTGGATCAAAGTTTTCTCTCAAAATGCCTCTACTTGGTGAAGCCTTCTTCACTTCAGCAATCAATCCAGGCAATCCAGTTCGTTTGTTTGCGGCCCTTAGAGCCCCGATAAAATCTCTAACCGGAGGTGCATTTTCAACGGCCTTCCTAACCAAACCAAGTGGATTTCTTTCTTTTAGCTGAAAACCAAAATTCGCATTATCACAACCTATCGATTTCACGAAAAACAACATAATATACACCGACACAAAAAAACTCAATAGAACAAAAGGCAAATCAAATATAATACTTGTGCAACTTCTTTGTCCTTGTTCCACACAATCTCTTCCAAGATGTTACGCGGCGTATTTTCCTCATTCTGCAACCGGAATTGAAACGGTCCTTCGTAATGAGAAGGCGGTCCAGTCGGCGGTGTTCTCCTTATTCTTATACCTTGAGCAGCAGCAACCTCGTTTTGAAACATTCCTACTTCCCATTCCTTAACTTTGAGAGCTTCAACCACGGATTCACTAGATGTGGCTATTGGAGTTGAACCTTCATTAGGGTTCACCTAATCAAAAACACCAAATAATCCCAAAAGCATGATAAATATCAAAAAGGTTTCCTCTTAATCAAACCAAAATAAAAAATGATAGACCCAATTAAAAGTACAAGAAGAAACAATAAAATAATACAAAAAAGACGAAAATTTGCATGAAAAATATACCTGTGCTCGAAGAGAAAAAGCAAAAAGGGAGTTTTTTCTATAAGTATTCACTAGAGTTGGTAGAATTGTGGTTCTGGATTTGGATGAGAATGAAGGGAAGGTTTGAATGTGACCCTTAAGAGAAATCAAGGAATCCATTGAAAAGGGTAGAGCGAAATGGGAAAATTACACAACAATAAGAAGAAGATGAAATTTTGAAATTGAAGGGTTTGTGTTGTGTTAGAATTTACATACGAAGGAAAACTGTCGGTAAAGGAAAAATGGTTTTGTTCCATCGTATTGTCCCTTATGGTTTGGATTTCAAAATTGTTCATGCATTTTCTCAATGAAACATTGAACTTGGAAAGGTTGATAGAAAGTAATTTTAAAAAATGGCATAAATGTCACTCAATTAAATGTCATTTAGGAATAGAGTTAGGTAACAGAGTATTTATTCAAAATAACATTTAAAATTAAATTTATATATAAGTATATAAATACTCTCTTCTAAAAATATTATTTTGTCAATTTTTAAATAATTAATATATTTTGATTATATATTAAAAACAGTTCTTATTCAATGTAATATATATATATATATATATATATATATATATATATATATATATATATATATATATATATATATATATATATATATATATATATATATATATATATATATATATATATATATATATATATATATATATATATATATATATATATATATATATATATATATATATATATATATATATATATATATATATATATATATATATATATGATACCAGAAATTGCAGAAATTGGAAGCGGATTGGGAGTGGAATTATAAGTATTTTATGGTAGAAAGAAAGCAGAGTATATATAAAAAATTTGTTATATTCAAAAATTTCGTGCTTATAAAGGAAATAAAAATTCCTTTTATATAGGGATGCAAAGGCTTACTATTTAAGCCGGTAATAACTACTTATGATAGCCAGTTACAACAAACAAAGATGAATTATTAATATCGGGTACACACTGGACCCCATCGACACAAAAATAATCCACAAACAACAAAAAACTTTTAAAGTAGATAGAAGATTCTTTTTTATTGTTTCAAGATAAGATTCTCTCTTACCTTTGTGTTTGACATTATTCCTTCTGGACAATTATTGTCATTGCTTTGTCTCCTGTCATAGCTTTATTGCCAATAAGATTCTTTTTTTATTGTTTGAAGATAATAATCTCTCTTATCTTTGTGTTTGGCATTATTGCTTCTGGAAAATTCGTGTTATTGCTTAGTCACTTGTCATAGCTTTAGCCTTGGCTTTTTTCTTTAGCCTTTTGGGTCATAGATTAAATCATAGCATCCCAGAAGTCTTCAGCTGTAGAATCATCATTTTGAGCTTCTCCAGCTAAACATTCAAAGGTGTTGGAATCTATTGATCCCATGGATGAACTGGTCTTCATGGATTGCATATCATCTTTTGAAGTTTGAGATTGGAAAGTGTAGAAGAATTGAGTCTTCATATGATCTAAAGTCCTGACCATAATTTCTTCTTCTGTTTCGTTGGGATACTTTCTTTGAAAAAAGTTTTTCAGGTTTCTCATAGACATTTATTGGGAGTTTTGATCTCTAACATTGCTATTTTTATCTTCACTCATGGCTGATTTGATTAGAACAATTTTGTCCTGAATATCTTATAAACTCATTTTATTCCACCATTTGTAGAAAAATTTTCTTTCTAGAAATGGGACATTAAACTTATCACTGGAAATAGTGATAGTGCATCTCCAAGTCCAAGGAATTTGAAAATTTGTGAAGAAAAGAAATGGACATTATCCAGTTATCAAATTTGATGAAATATTTAACACTAGTGGACTATTTTAGCACCAAGGAGTATACAATTCATTTAACTCTTTTGGCAAAGTTTCTAGCGTAGGACCAAGTTTAATCCACCAGGCATAAAACCAATTTGGAATGGGTCTATTAATCGCGTCTAGATTAATTGAAAAAAAAACAAGAATGGTTGTTCTTAGGATTTTGGTAATAAAAAGCTTGGGTGAAAGCCTGGACATAGTCCCAATAATTGAAATAAATATATTTTCCTTCGGCAATTATTATTGCCTTTTCACCATTAGGGTTAAGACTCCATTCTTTAGGTGATGAGCTCTTATTAATGTGGCATTTGCTGAAGTTTATGAAACTTTCAGGATTGTTGTTTCGATAATGATGCATAAAAGTTGTTGATTCAATAACTGCTAGTAATATTTCTAAATGTGGTCTTGATTTACCATGAAGACCGGGATATTCTCTTGATTTGAGGTATCTTGTTTTGATAGCCCATCCATCATTTGGATTTATTTTTATATCCTCATCATCAATATACATAATTTTTCCTGTAACTGGATTCTCAAAATAATCAGTTACTTGTTCTTGAGGAGGGTCATTGTCTGTAATTTCTTTGTAAGATATAATCTTTTTAGAAGATGAAGAGAAAGATATATCTTTCTTTTTTGAGGTAGGTAATTATTGCATATTTCTACCTTTATATACTGTAGTCCAATCCCCTATAAGGGAAATGTTTAATTCACTTTAGGGTAACATATTGTTACTCCCTCTTCCAAGGCCACGTCCATAACCGCGGCCTCTTCCTCCCTTAGACGGGGGTGTCATTCTTTCCCTGCAAAAATTCACGGGGTGAGGTAATCACCAAGTGAATTATTTTCACCTTTAATATGTTTAATATCAAATTCAAACATCGATAGTTGAGATTGTCAGCTAGCAAATATTTGTTTTGCAACAAGATTTTTAACATGTTTCTCAATAATTGATTTAGCAGAGCTACAATCAATTTGTAATATAAAAAATTTATTAAGTAAATCATATTGAATTTTCAAAACACATTTTATAATAGAAAGCATTTATTTTTTGATGGTCGAATAGTTTGACTGAGTAGGATTGCATTTACCAGAGGTAAACCTAACCAAAACCTAAAGAAGTTTTGGTTAGGTTTACCTTTGGTAAATGGAATCCTACTAAGTCAAAATATTCGACCATCAAAAAAGAAATGATTTCTATTATAAAATGTGTTTCGAAATTTCAAGATGATTTACTTAATAAATTTTTTTATTACAAATTGATTGTAGCTCTGCTAAGTCAATTATTGAAAAAGATGTTAAAAACCTTGTTGCAAAACAAATATTTTCTAGCTGGCAATCTCAACTATCGATGTTTGAATTTGATATTAAACATATTAAAGGTGAAAATAATTCACTTGCTGATTACCTCACCCGTGAATTTTTGCAGGAAAATAATGACACCCCCATCTAGGGGAGGAAGAGGCCGCGGTTATGGACGAGGCCTTGGAAGAGGAAGTAACAATATGTTACCCCATACGGAATTAAACATTCCCCTTATAAGATATTGGACTACAGTCTATAAAGGTATAAATATGCAACAATTACCTACATCAAAAAAGGAAGATATACCTTCCTCTTTGTTGTACCCCAATTTTTACCCCTAAGATTCATTCATTATACCATATCGATTCAATCACAACAAGATTACATTAGGGCTTTTGGTTCTCCTCCATATCTTTAGCTTTTCTCTTTGAGGAATCACCAAGCATCTTGACTTGTTTTTATTTTGTGATCATGCATGTTTTGTTTTGACTTTCCTTTTAATTAATAAAATGCAATGTTGGTTTGTCTTACTTGTTAATAATGTAGGTAAAGGCAAAATGGCTTAGCAAGTTGATCCATGGGTTCATGAATTTATTTCCATGCCCTAGTAAATAAAGCTTGAGAAATTCAAACCTCACCATTGAGTTGTTTTGGAAGAAATGTCATGGCAAGGTTTATTTTGGTTCACCATATTTCAAAGTTATCAAGATTGATTAAAAAGTACAAGGGGTTGATTGAAGAAGTTGTTATGGTTGGACAAGGCATTGTTCCTATTGGTCACAAGTGCATATTTCTCTCAATTCTCAAGATATGGAAGTGGTTTTGGTTGTTATGAGTTCTCATTATCATCCTCAACAACTTCTATCTACAAAGAAAAAGTGTTGGTACAAGAAGGTTGTTCAAAATTGTCAAAGTTCCTCAAAGCATGTTCTTGATCTAAGAGCTAGGGTTTTGAACTTCAACGAAGTATATCTTGCTCATCTTTTGTATTTTTGAGTGATTCCAAAAACATCCTTCTCTTCAAAGGTTTATTAACAAATCACTTCAAAAGTTTCAAGGAGTTTTCATGTGGAAGAAACTTGATGATGAAGAAAGATTACAAGTCCTCCAGATGAACCCCCAACTTCCCATGTGTGACTTCAAATGATCATAATTTAGTCAATTTTTATCACCTTGAGCCCACTCTTTTTCCACAATGATCTTGAGGATGTGAACTGTATTCCTTCTTTTATGTGCAAAGTGAGAAAATGGATGGAGGATGCCTTAAGGATACAAAAGATTATAGGTCATTTCATGATTTTTTGCCAACTTTAACAACTCATAACTCTCTCAATTTTTGGATATTTTGAATGGTTCAAGTTTAAAAATGTCATTCAAGAGGTCTATTTCATGCCATCTTTTTTGGTCAAGAGCAAATTCCAAGAGGAAGGCCATGTTTGGATGCAAAACATTATAGGTCACTTTTGAAGAAAAACTTGAAATATTTCTAAGTATGGAAAGTCAACCTCTTTTTCCCAACTTTGACTCATTGCAAAGTTCAGATCAAACATCCATTTGATTCCATTCTTGTCCCATTGCAAATCTTGTAATCTCATCTTTCTAAAGCATCAAGAACCATGCCTTAAGACCCCTTGAGCTGAGAATGCCATTGTTTCAAAAGTGGTAACTTGGAATTGAAGTTTCATCGCAAGTCAGAATTTTAATTTCATGTTACAACTTTTAAACCTCAAATTAGCACGCGTTTTGGGTCTAAACATGATTAGCCAACTTTCCCAATTAGATTAGTGCATTAAAACGCGTGTTTTGGTCGAGTTTTGACAAAAGAGAAGTCACGTTTTCTTCGTGATGCAGACCCACACTAATTCCCTCTAAATTGCATCATTCATCCTTCCTTTTGATCCCATTTGCTTCTCCTATAAATACATGAGTTATCCCAATCGTGTTCTCAAGCTTGAACAACCAAAATCACTCTGCCAAACTTGCTCCATAACTCACTTTTCTGCAACTTCGAAATCATTGTTCAAGCCTTTTTCAATCCATTTTTTCTATCAATTCACCTTCCTTGATCTTCCCTGAAGCTAACAGAAGAAGAATTGAGCCTTGAAACCTTCTGAATTTATTTGACCAAGTCAATTTACAGAGCTCTACAACTGAACTTCAATAGATAGATTTCTCCATCAATTCTTCCAAACTTTGATATCATTGTGAAGCTCTCATTTCCCTGATTCTAGTTGCAACACTTGCTTTTAACTGGAAACACGTTTTGACCATGAAATTTCAGATCCCTTTTCAAAACTTCTCTTCCAAATTGCTTGAGCTATAGTTTATATAAATTTTTTACCAAGGTATGGTTGTCTCCGTCTTGATGAGACGAAGCGAATGACATAGGTATGAGCTTCTAATTTTACAGTTTGAGAGACCTGTGTTTCATGTTGGCTGGACGTTGAAGATGACCAACATGTCATCTTCCAACCAATGATGGCGTGCCATTTTTTTTTTGAAAATCTGATTTTATATGTGATTCAGTGCTTTATTCAGTAATGACCATGATATGTACAGTGCGTCAGATCCCTTGGATTTGATTACTAATGTGTTTTGGCTCTCATCCATTGGTCCACATTTTTTTGACTTTATTTTATTTTTTGATTTTTATATTTAAATTGTTTTAAACTTCAAAAAATCATAGAAAATTCATTTTAAGTCCGAAAAATCTGGAAAAAAAATTATGAAAAATATTTTTGATTTTTCTTTCTAATATTTATTTTTTTACAATTTTATTTTGTGTTTCGATATTTTTTATAAATTTTCATTTTATTTGAATTGTTTTAAATTTTAAAAATACTTTTATGCATTTTTAAATTCTGAAAAAAAATATGAAATGATCCAATGATATTGTGACAAATATTGGTGACCTCATTTATTTTTTATTTCTGACTTTGTTATTTTTTTTATCATTTTTTTGTTTATTTGACTCATTTCTTTTAATTTTAAAAATAGTTTCTGACTTTAAAAATTACCAAAAATTTTATAAAAATACTTGAGTTCATTTCTGATTTTTCTATGGTCTTACTTAATTTTTCTTGATTAATTTGGACATAGTTGATATTTTTCATTCTTATTTCTATTTTAAAACATTTTAAAACTCTTTTTAATGTATATATTAAATGTGATATTATTTTAGTGATTATTTTCTGGCTGATCTTGGGTTGAATTTTTTATCATGAACTTTGTTAACATCATTGGATACATGGTGTTGAGTCTAACTCCATAAAAAGGGATGAATAATTTTAATAATAGTTAGATTAAATTTTAATTCAAATGTGGTTTATATTCTTTCTCACCTTTCTCCATCTCATCCATTTCTTATTGCACTAAGTGTTATTGGAGTGTGATCTTTATATCATGTCTCAAAATAAATGGTAAATAGATTGCTATTGACCGGCCTTAAAATAGGTGTGACTTCTATATAAGTCCACTTACGATTGCTTAACATAGTGTTACATTTTGTCCCGATTCGAGTAAATGATCATTCGTGGCCCAAACCTATATTTGCAAGCCAAAGTATGTTAATTTGATCTCTTTGATCCAATAACCTTGAGATTCATTGTGTGGAGGCTTTGGTTCTACCAATCCTCTAATGGATCTACAACACTTTTGGTCAACTTGGATCACTTAAACATTGTTGATCATTAAATTTTACTTTTGAGGATTCCAAAATGGATGATACATTTGACAAAAAGAAAATGCAACTTGTTGTGTGGAGGCTTTGGTTCTACCAATCCTCTAATGAGTTCCAAATACAAGTTTCAAAATGGTCATCCAACTAACCACTAATAATTGACTTTATTTTGTGTTTTTATTTTATGCTCTTTTATTTCATGCACCATTTACTTTAGCATTTATATTTCATGCTATTTTTCATATTTGCTCACTTGAGCATTTACTATTCTTGTCATTTTTATTTTGCTCACTTGAACTTTTCTTTTTCTAAGACACCAAATAATCAACATAAACCATAAAAAACTTTAATGATACTTGGACTATTTGGTTACTATCCTTGACATTATGGAGTATTGGATTTCTTGGATTTAGGATTAGAAACCTTGGCCTATATTGGAGACCTTGTGACCTTAATTGATATTTTGTCTAAAGTTCTCGAGGTTTACCTCAAGATATTGGGTTGTTTGTTTGTTTTGTGTGCAAGTTATTGCAATTACATACTTTGTTTGTAATCTGGAATTCACCCGTATACAGCCATTACTCTGCCCAATTTTTGTGAAGACTTAATACACTTGAAGTTTGGTTCTCTCAAGAGGTCTAGTTCTTTGCTTGCTTGGTTTCAATCCAAAGAATGAGAATTCTATCTTGACTCATAATTTCAAGTATTAACTTCTTGTTGGTTAGATGGTTCTTCTCCTTATCTTTTACCTTGTGCTTTAGGATAGTCTCTTCTTCTCCTCCCATCTTCTTCTATTTCAAAAATCTTATCCCTCCTTTTGAAAACTCTTCTTGTTTTTTTTAAACTTAAACCACTTTCATAATAAACTTGGACTTATGTCCATGCATTTTCAAAACATTTTCATAAATAAACTTCAATCAACTTAATAATACCTTGACATTTTTAGTGAGAAGATTAAAAGTCAATCAATCTCATTTCAAACCATTTTGCCACTTTGGCTTTTTATTTTAAAACTTTTCCCAAAAGATTAGACTCTTGTCAATCCTTGTAGTGATGCAAACAACTATACTTCTACAATATGTATTGAAGTGAGATATTTTCCACTTGGATGTTGAGTGAGGCTTTGTTGATTCTAAAATCCAAGCCATATCCTCCACTTTAAGATGATATAAATTCTCCTTTCTCATGATTGTGGGTAGTAAGTATGTTTTCCACACGAACAATGACGACAATGTCTTATCTCATAAAATTAACCAACACACTTGTGTTTTACAATTTTTAAAGGTGAACTACGTGTACCCTGATCCCCTATTGCATGAAAGGTGGTACGTAGGCACTAAAAGTTCGCAACCACGGCGTGTGCAAAAATCATAAAAAATACTTCTTTTCTCACCTCCACCATCTATTTTACATATTTTATAGCCAAAATATACAAATTTTTTCAAAGAGGTTCATGTGGAGTACCGTAGATGTTTAAGGTGCTAATACCTTACCTTTGCATAACCAATCCCCTTACCTAGAATCTTTCCCCCTCTTTTTTGGGTTATTCGCTCTTTTCTCATTCCTTTGGAAACAATAAAGCACGGTGACGATTTTTATTTTGATCTGTATAAGTCTAGTCAATCCAATGGCTTAGTCTTGAATATTTCTACCGCTACAGAAAAAATGGCGACTTCACTGGAAAACGATTGACCTCTTGCTAGTTCATCCCTAAGTGGGTTAAACCTATCTTTGTTTATATTTGTATATGTGTTATTGTTATTTATGTGTTATATTTGTATATATGTTTGCCTGGATTTTCCTGGTTTTCAGGGTGCTTGGGGATTACTTATAAGTCATATACCTGGACTTGGGAAAACTTTAAGATAGGATGGACAGTATAGTCATGTTAAGTTTGAGGGAGTAATCCCAAAAAAGGAGGCATGAGATCCCTCACTCAGTGGAGGCCCCTTTGACTGTAGTGTCGTTTACCGAGTAATCGAGAAGACGTGCTGCTTTCGACCTGGGAGCCTGCTGAAGCTCAGGACCGTAGATTACCTAACCTATCTTGGCCTTTTAGGTGTAGTGCGAAAGCTATGACAGAGTAATCCGGAAATAGTTGTCACGCGATACTACGCTTGGACGAGTTTTTCTTGAGAATATTACTAATTACCGAGTTAATCGGGAAGTTGGTAATATCCGAAGGAAGGATGTAGACTATGGGAACCTCTAGAACCTTGTTCCGTAGGTGATAACTTTTAGACCATAACTTATGGGTAGTACCTTCGACCTCATGCTCGTGACGTTGAATCTATGAACCCTATGTTTGTGATCTTGTGTGTGATTGTTACATCATGCTTCCATGCACTCATAAGCATATTTTGAAGAAATTTTATTTCAAGGAACTTAAAAGTTGACCATTTGTGAATATCTTAGGCACCTTTTGACCATGGATTTTGGAAAAAGAAAGACCGGAAAATACAATTTCAAAGATCCCAAGATAGATGAGTTGATCAGTCTAATTCCCGAGACTGAGTGTTCTACAGATTTTCGGAAGAAGTATGGATCCATCATTTCCAATGTATCATTGCTTTACTTTCCCTAACTATCAGTTGATGCCTACACTAGAGGAGTATTCCTATCTGTTGGATTTACCTATTACTGATCGTGTTCCTTTTACTGGTTTGGAGGGTGAGCCAAAGCCACACGAGATTGCTGCTTTGATCCATCTGGGGAAGTCTGAGGTTGAAGCCCATATGACTACTAAAGGAGGTATTGGAGGATTACCAGCTCAATTCTTATTGGAGAAAGCTCGTTAATTTGCCAGGATGAAGAGTACAGTCGCTTTTGAGGACATCTTTGCTCTACTTTCTTACGGGTTGTTTTTATTTCCTAATGTGAATAAGTTTGTTTACATTAATGCTATCAGGATCTTTATGATTGGAAACCCAGTTCCTACATTGTTGGGTGATGTTTATTACTCTATTCATCTTCAGAATTCTTATCATGGGGGGATGATTATATGTTGCACGCATATGTTGTACCAGTGGTTTACTTCTCATATGCCTCAGTCTGATGCTTTCTGGGATGTCAGGAAGGAACTCTGTTGGGCTCCTAAGATCATGACACTTACTCACTCCGATATTGATTGGTATCATCAGGCTTACCATGATGTAGAGATTTTCGACAGTTGTGGTAGTTTCCCCAATGTACCTCTTCTTGATACAAAGGGAGGAATTAACTACAACCCTGTTCTTGCACGACGATAACTTGGTTATCTGATGAGGGATAAAAAAATAGTATTCAGTTGAGTAGTTTCTTCTTAAAGGAGGGAGAAGGCCATAAGGAAACTAGGGAGCAGATTGTGAAGGCATGGCGTCACATTCATAGGAAGAGTAAGAAAGACATGGGACCTAGGGGGGCTGTTTCTTTGGAGCCTTATCTTCAGCGGGTCCAAACGAGAGCTTTTCAGTTAAAGATGTCGTATTCCCGAGAAGCACCTATGTCTGATTTATTTGTGAAGACCAGTCCTCCCTTATTGGATGATATGGAAGAGCTATAACTTGCTTTAGTCAGGATGCAGCAAGAAAAGGACGCTTGGAAGAATAAGTGTCAAACTTTAGAGATATCCTATACAGCAGACTTGAAGGAGAAAGACGACTTGATTGAGATTCTTGAGAGTCGGGCTGTAGAGACCATGGGGAGGCAAGGGGATTTATTTTCTCCTAAGCCTCGGTCAGATGCTAGTTGCTCACTTCCTAATTCAGATGATTGGAAGGAGGTGGCCACCATATATGCGGAAAAAAACCATAGGTTGAAGGCTCAAATTTCCAGACTTACAGGGAAGCGCTCGTGTATAGAGTGATCTCTATCAACTTTACTTCTTAGGGTTTTAGACTTTATTTTCATCTTGTACTTGGGATTATTGAAACTTGTAATCCATTTTGAGTTTATTATAATAAAAAATTTCAGTATTTCAAATGTGTTATTACTTTTATATTTTCAATGTGTCCATAAATCTTTAAGTCCCTTGAAATATTAATAAAATAAATCATGTGCATTGCACATGATGCATCATATTGCACATATTTCTTGCATTTATTATGCATATCCAGGTGTCTTACCAAGCTTTTTTACTTCGTTTAGCAAGCTGTCTCCCCACTACAATACTCGAGCTAATTTCAGAAGGAAGATGGATAACTTAGAACAAGAGAATCGCGGGCTGCGCGAGGAAGTTTCTGCTCTGAAGGTCGGCATGGCCAATCTCACTGCTCTGATGGAATCTTTGGTGGCTGCTCAGAATCAGCCACCGAGTGATCAACCTCAACAGACAAGGGTTACTACTAAAGCTCCGACTGTTCATGTGTCTGCTATTCCCGTTGTTGTTCAGAGTTGCGTGCCTCAAGGTTATCCATGGGGAATGCCAGAGAACTTTGTGCCTGAAGGTTTCAATCTTGGTCCTCAAATTACTCCAGTTGTTCAGACTACTGTTACTCCTGCACCTCCTGTGGTGCATGCTACTCTTGCTGCACCTCCTTCGGTAAATATGGCCCCATTTGCTAATTATGATGATATGTATCGTCCTTTTCCTCCACCAAGTGAAGGCTTGGATCTCTATGATAGAATGGACTATTTTCAAGATCAGTTTCAAGATGCAGAGGGAGATGAAGGCCCTCAGAGGAAAGGAATTGTTCGGGAAGAATGTGAATGATTTATGCTTGGTCCCGAATGTCAAGATACCTGCAAAGTTTAAAGTCCCGGAATTCGAGAAGTACAAGGGAAACACTTGCCCTCGTGCTCATCTTATGATGTATATAAGAAGAATGTCTACCCACACTGATGATCAATGTATATTGATTCACTTTTTTTAGGATAGTTTAACTGGTGCTGCGTTGAAGTGGTATATGAGTTTGGACAATGTCAATATCCATAATTTCAACAACTTGGGAGAAGCATTTATCAGACAATACAAATACAATATGGATATGGCGCCTGACCGTGATCAACTCAGGGCCATGGTCCAGAAGGGAAGTGAATCATTCAAAGAATATGCATAGAGATGGCGTAAGGTAGTCGCCCAAGTGATTCCTCCCATGGAAGAAAAGGAGATGACTAAGATTTTCTTGAAGACTCTAGGTGCTTTCTACTACGAGAGGATGGTAGCGAGTGCGCCAAGTGACTTTACTGAAATGGTGGGCATGGGTGTCCGTTTAGAAGAGGCTGTAAGAGAGGGACGTTTAACAAAAAGTGAAAGTTACGAAAGTACGAAGAATCCATCCTATGGGCTTTCCAAAAAGAAGGAAGGAGATACAAATGTTGTTATGCAAGAGAGGAGGGTTAACCCTCCTAGAAGAAATTACCAGCATCATCAACAAGTCGCCTCAGTGACTCTAGTTGTTGGTGTAGCTCCAACCACCGTTGCTTATCAGAGACAATCCCATCAGGGGAATCAAGGGTATAATCAGAGAAGGGAGAGTTATGACCCTATCCCTATGAGCTACACAAAATTACTCCCTGCGTTAATTCAAAAGAAGTTGGTTTAGACCAGACCACCTCCCGTTATACCATCACCATTGCCTTGGTATTATAAGGTAGACCAAATATGTGCTTTTCATCAGGGAGCACCAGGGAACAATGTTAATAACTACTATCCTTTGAAAACTGAAGTACAAAAATTGGTGAAGTCTGGTATCTTGTCCTTCAAAGATGTTGGCCCTAATGTGAAATACAATCCTTTGCCAAAGCATGGAGGAGCGAATGTTGTGAACATGGTGGCCGGTTGTCCAGACGACTTTTGGATTTTTGATGTTAAATTGGTTAGAGGAGATTTGGTAAAAATGCATGCAGACCTCTGTGAATTTAGGTACTATACGCATGACCATGCCGGTTGTGCTATTTGTAGTATGGATATACAGGGTTGTGATAAGATAAAGGCTAATTTGTAGGAGATGATGGATGAGGACCTCATCCACATAATCAGGCATAGGGCAGAGTGTGAAGAGGAAGTAAACATGGTTTCTGGATGTCCTAGAGAGTTCAGAATATTTGATGCGGAATATATGAATGAGGATCTTGTACAATTGCATGCTACTTTCTGCCACATGGCTGGTCAGGTAGAACATCAGTATGGATCTTGCCGAATTTGCTTCCAGGATTCCCAAGGATGTTAAATTGTTAGGAAAGGTATTCAGTTGTTATTGGATAATGGAACTAATAAGGTTACAGGCCAAAGGGATGATTACCATGAGGTTAATGAGTTTGAGGTTTGTTTGGTTGAAGAGGAGTCAGATGATGAGTATGCCTCTGCGGATGAGTTCTTCTCCTAAGATGAAGATATGTTTTCCAGATATGACTTTGTAATGACTGAATATGTTGAAGAGGGAGTAAATTTTATTGTGCCTTATTTTGGTGCACCTACCCCTTTTGAAGTTGAATATCATAGCAAGCCAGATATTACTCCATTGGTTATTAGTTTGCCGGGTCATGTCCCCTATAAGTCAGACAAGGTTGTACCCTACAAATATAATGCTACAATTTTAGAAGATGGTATGGAAGTTCCCATCCAGCCAATTCCTAATGTTGGAAATATTGCTGAGACTAGCAGAGTGACCCGCAACGGTCGTGTTTTTACACCAATTGTTCGTGGAGATGTTAGTACTGGAAAGGAAATTGGTTAAAATGTTGACCCCAAGAAGGCAGTGGGTAAATCTAGTGGAGCTACGCTAGAAAAAGAGGTGGATGATATTTTGAAGATAATCAAGATGAGCGACTATATAATTGTAGATCAGCTACTGCAGACTCCTTCAAAAATATCTATCTTGGCTTTATTGATGAACTCCTATGCTCACTGAGAATCTTTGATGAGGGTATTGGACCAAGCTTTCGTGGAAAGAGATATGCCTGTAGACCAATTCAACAATGTGGTAAGGAACATTACATCATGTAATAACCTGATTTTTTGTGATGATGAACTTCCCGATGAAGGAAGGAGTCATAATCTGGCCCTCCACATCTCTATGAACTGTAAGAATGATTCATTATCCAATGTGCTGATTGATAATGGATCCGCATTGAACATTATACCGAGGATAACATTCATGAAGCTGAAATATCAAGGAACACCCATGCGCCCAAGTGGCATTATTGTAAAAGCGTTTGAAGGATCAAGGAAATATGTTATTGGTGAAGTGGACTTGCCTATTCATATAGGCCCACATTTATTTCAGATTACTTTCCAGGTCATGGATATTATACCCGCTTACAACTGTTTGTTGGGACGGCCGTGGATACATGAGGCAGGGGATGTCACTTCGAATTTGCACCAGAAGTTGAAGTTTGTGCGAGAAGGAAAAGTGGTAATTATAAATGGAGAACAAGCATTATTGATATCTCATTTGTCCTCTTTCAGCATTGTGGAGGCGGATGAAGTTACTGTTGGAACTCAGTTCCAAGCTTTATCCATTGATAATATAAGAGGAAATGAGAATTCTATGGCTTCATTTAAGGATGCTCAGCAGGTTGTGCGTAATGGCCATAGTGAAGTATGGGGACAAATTGTTGATCCACCTGCAAACAAGAATATAGTTGGCTTTGGGTTCTCTTTGAAGAATGACAAAGGTAAGAGCATAAAGCCGAAGTCTGCTACAGGCAAGTATCAAGACATCTTTCGTAGCGGGGTTATCTTCATCCAACTGTTTCCAGGATTAATGCCCTTGTGGAAGATGAAGCGGAGCCAGAAATGCCAAATTATGTGATGCACATAATTAGGGTTCAGAACTGGATCACCATTGATGTTCCCTCTTGCATACATGTTTCAAAGTAATTTGTTTTTGTTAATCTTTTTAAAATCTTTCACTCTTCCCAAGGTGAAAGTATTGATATTGTATGGGCTTATCGGTTTGCTTTGATTTTTAAAATCAATAATAAAAGTTGTCTTTGTTTCTCAAATTGTGTTTTTATTTTTTTGCTTTTTTCTTGGGAAATGGTGATCAGGAAAAAAAACTTTCAAAATAAATAATAGCTAAAATTGAATTTGCATGATCACTCTTTATATGTGTCAGTCTCTAAAAGCAATCATAAATCATATGTGCAGATTAATTAAAAAAACCCGTTGAATACAATGACCCTGCACCCTCTCCCAACTTTGAATGTCCTGTGTATGAGGCTGAAGAAGAAGACTATGATGAGATTCCAGAAGAGGTCTCACGGTTGCTTGAGCGTGAGGAGAATGCCATTCAGCCATATAAAGAGCCATTGGAAGTAATTAATTTCGACTCAGAAGAAGATCCGAAGGAAGTCAAGATTGGAGCCTTACTACATCCTGATGTGAAGAGCATGTTGATTGAGATGTTGAAAGAGTATGTGAATATTTTTGCTTTGTCTTACCAAGATATTCCTGGTTTAGATACATATATTGTAGAACACCGTTTGCCGCTGAAGCCAGAGTGCCCGCCAATCAAACAGAAGTTGCGAAGAACTCACCTAGATATGGCAATGAAGATCAAAGAAGAAGTTTTAAAGCAGATTAATGCTGGTTTCCTTGTGACATCAGTGTACCCTCAGTGGATTGCCAATATTGTCCTAGTACCGAAGAAAGACAGAAAAGTTCGCATGTGCGTAGATTACAGAGATCTAAGTAAAGCTAGTCCAAAATATGATTTTCTATTGCCACACATTGATATGTTAGTGGATAGCAAAACAAAATTCAAAGTTTTCTCATTCATGGACGGATTTTCTGGGTATAATCAAATAAGGATGGCTCTTGAGGACATGGAAAAACAACGTTTATTACACCCTGGGGAACATTCTATTACAGAGTGATGCCCTTCGGGTTGAAGAACGTTGGTGCAATGTACCAGAGGGCTATGACAACCCTATTCCATGATCTGATGCACAAGGAAATTGAGGTATATGTTGATGATATGATTTCTAAATTCCAGACTAAATAAGGGCATGTAGAAGATTTGTTGAAGTTTTTTCAGCATTTAAGGAAGTATTATCTCCGCTTGAATCCAAATAAATGTACCGTCGGTGTTCGGTCAGGGAAATTATTGGGTTTCATTGTTAGCCAGAGAGGGATTGAAGTTGACCCTAATAAATTCAAAGAAATTCAAGAAATGCTAGCACCGAGAACTGAAAAGTAAGTCAGAGGGTTCCTCGGGTATTTGAATTATATTTCTATATTCATTTCCCACATGACTGCAACATGTGAACCAATCTTTAAGTTGTTAAAGAAAGATCAAGGTTGTGTGTGGACAAATGACTGCCAAAGGGCATTTGAAAGTATTAAAGAGTATCTGCTTGAACCTCCTATCTTGCTCCCTCCTGTTGAAGGAAGACCATTGATTATGTATTTGATAGTGTTAGGTAATTCCATGGGCTGTATTCTGGGACAACAAGATAAAATAGGGAAGAAAGAGTATGCCATTTATCATCTCAGTAAAAAATTTATTGATTGTGAGTCGCGGTATTCCATGCTGGAAAAGACATGATGTGCTCTGGCCTGGGCGGAAAAATGTTTGCGGTAGTATATGTTGAATCACACTACTTGGTTGATCTCCAAAATGGATCCAATCAAGTACATTTTTGAAAATCCTGCTCTTACTGGGAGAATTGGCCGCTGGCAGATGCTGTTATCTGAATATGACATCGAATACCGCACTCAAAAAGTTATTAAAAGTAGCATGTTGGCAGATTATCTTATTCACCAACCAGTTGATGATTATCAGTCTGTGATGTATGATTTCCCTGATGAGGATGTGATGTTTCTGAAAGTGAAAGATTGTGATGAACCATTGCCTGAGGAAGGTCCTGATCCTGAATCTCGTTGGAGCATGATATTTGATGGGGTTGTGAATGCTTATGGTAAAGGAATTGGTGCTGTGATTGTCACTCCACATGGATCACACATTACTTTTACTGCAAGGTTGACATTTGATTGTACTAATAAGATGGCAGAATATGAGGCTTGCATCATGGGTCTCGAGGAAGCTATTGATCTCAGAATTAAAATTCTAGATGTGTATGGCGATTCAGCTTTGGTAATAAATCATATTAAAGGAGAGTGGGATACTCGTCACCCTGACTTGATCCCTTATAAATATTATGCTAGAATATTGTTACCCTTATTTAATAAAGTTGAATTTCATCATATCCCCAGAGACGAAAATCAAACGGCGGATGCTCTAGCAACTCTGGCTTCTATGTATCAAGTGAATACTTGGAATGATATACCTCTAATTATAGTTCGACGACTGGATATGCCCGCTCATGTGTTTACAACAGAAGAGGTAGCAGATGAGAAACCTTGGTATTATGATATTAAGCATTTTCTCCAGACTCAGGAATACCCGATTGGTGCATCGAGTAAAGATAGAAAGACATTGAGAAGATTGGCTGGCAGCTTCTTCCTTAGTGAAAATGTGTTGTACAAGAGAAATTATGACATGGTCTTGCTTAGATGCGTGGATAGACACGAAGCAGACAAGTTGATGCATGAGATTCATGAAGGTTCATTTGGAACTCATGCCAATGGATATCCGATGGCTAAAAAGATGCTAAGGGCAGGTTACTATTGGATGACAATGGAATCTGACTGTTACAAATTTGCAAAGTGGTGCCATAAATGCCAGATTTATGCGGACAATATTCATGTGCCTCCGACACTTCTCAATGTTATTTCTTCCATGTGGCCTTTCTCTATGTGGAGTATTGACATGATTGGAATGATAGAACCAAAAGCTTCGAATGGACACTGTTTTATCTTGGTAGCAATTGATTACTTCACCAAATGAGTGGAATCTGCTTCATATGCTAATGTTACTAAGCAAGTGGTAGTGCGCTTCATTAAGAATAATCTTATATGTTGGTATGGTGTACCGAGCATAATTATCACCGACCATGGCTCGAATCTGAACAACAAGATGATGGCAGAACTTTGTGAAGAATTCAAGATTGTCCATCACAATTCATCTCCGTACAGGCCAAAGATGAATGGGGTTGTTGAAGCTGCTAATAAGAATATCAAGAAGATCATCCAGAAGATGGTTGTTACTTATAAAGATTGGCATGAAATGCTCCCTTTTGCTTTACATGATATAGGACATTTGTCCGCACTTCAACAAGAGCAACCCCGTTCTCCCTTGTGTATGGAATGGAAGCGGTGCTCCCAATCGAGGTTGAGATTCCTTTTTTGCGTGTGATAATGGAAACCAAGTTGTCACAGGCTGAATGGGTCCAGAACAGGTTTGACCTCTTGAATTTTATCAAATAGAAGAGAATGATGACTTTGTGTCATGGGCAGTTATATCAGAAGAGAATAAAGAAAACTTTTGATAAGAAGGTCAAAACTTGTGAATTCGGAGAATGTGACCTCGTGCTCAGGAAAATCATGTCTTTTAACACTGATTCTAGGGGCAAGTGGACTCCCAATTTTGAAGGCCCATATGTTGTCGAGAGAGCCTTCTCTGGCGGTGCATTAATTCTTGAAACTATGGATGGCGAGGAGTTCCCACGTCCCATGAATGCTAATGCAGTCAAGAAATACTTCGCCTAAAGAAATAAAAGAACAACTCGCTAAGTTGAAAACCCGAAAGGGCGGCTTAAGCAAAAAAAGAGCGTCTCGGTAGGCCGAAAACCCGAAAGGGTAGTCTAGGCAAAAATTAGAGACATAAATAGAATAAAATTTCCCGCTAAGTTGAAAACCCGCAAGGGAAGCTTAGGCAAAAGTTAGGGACTTTATTGGCAAGTAATTACATCAGACAAGACTTGATCATTAAATCAACAATCTTCTTGGATCCTCACCATACTTCAACAGAAGATGCTGCTCAGGATTTCAAAGTTGTTAGAGGGAATAATGGTCATTGTATCTTAATGTATCTTTTCCATTATATATTACCATTTTTCGAACTTTATAATCATCCGTGGAGTCTCGCCATTTGCAGACTACCATTCTATCAATAAAATTTGAGCTTTTACCCAATTCTGTGTAATTCTTATTTTATTCAGCTTACAAAGACTTCATTTATTATTGTTAATAACTTTCAAAGCAAAAAGATTAAAATAACAAAATTATTTTTCAAAAAGAATTTACAATTTACTTTTATTTTAGATTTTGTGATTCAAGAGGAAAACAAAAGTGGTGATCCCAGGAATGGACGAACTCCAGTAATTTTGGGAAATTTTGTTTCCCCCCAGGAAGGTTTTCTCAGGTCGTTTTCGCTGGTATGTGCGTGATTTTTGTATATTGAAGACAATACCAATTGGTGTAAGGTGTGGTATTGGGTTTATGATCCCATTGTCCCCAGTAAAGTCTTGGTTCATTTTTCATTTTGGGTTTGCATGGTCTGAGGCCTCTATCCCAGATTCCCCAACGAAGTCTTCCCTCATATGACGAGAGGTCTTGTTCCCTTGGTGTGTTGAGACTGGACTATTTGCAAAATGTCGTTCTTTCTGAAGTATTGGCATTATTGTTGGTATTTATTTCCCAGGCAACTAGACCAGGGCAGTATATTTTCTAAGAAGTGTTGAGACAGTTGTCAACCCTTTGAGTTTTCACCCGCCAAGTGTTGGGTTTGATTTAAAATCCCCATGAGTTTGAACTTTTTCTATAATGTTGACTTCTTGATTACCCAGGAAGGCTATCCCGGGGCATCTTTTGTTGGAATAAGTTTGCATGATATGAAGACTCAATCCAAGATTCCCAAGTGAAGGCTTCACCATTTGATAGAAGTCTTTTCTCCTCGTGCATGCTGAGTTGAACTCATTTGCGAAGTATCTCCCTTTCGTCAATACTTAATTTTGTTTGATTGCCCGATAATCAGGCAAGGGAAATGTTTTATTTAAGAAGTGTTGAGGCATTTGTCAGTTTTTTGGGTTTTCACCCGCCAAGTGCCGGGTTTGATTTAAAATCCCCATAAGATTGCTTTCTTGTTGTGATGTTTGACTTATTAACTCCCCAAGTTGTTATCCCCATGAGGTTTCATACTTTTTCCCCAGAGAAGTTGGTGCAATACTTACTCTCAATATTGAAGAACGTATCTTAGTTTCCTCTCTTTGATATGGTGTTGGCCTCCCCAATAAAGTCAGTACGAGGTCCCCAGTTGACATCTCGATGATGAGACATTATCTCCTCTAGTGAAGTTTGTATGATATTCCCCCAATAAAGTCATCTCGAAATCCTCAGTTGATGTTTTGCCGATATGGTTTCCATCGGCCTTATTTGAAATCAGTGATGCAATTCTTAGTAGAAGTACGGACCATGAAAACATTTGCTTCCCCATTCAAGTATGAGTGCTATTCCCCGGTGAAGCCTGGAGAAGGATGTTATATCCCTGTATCTGTACTGTTTTGTCGCTATGATTTGTTCACTTCCGAATTATGTTCCTTCCCAGTGAAGTTAAGCCACGAAATAGGAATCAGTTTCCTCGTTTGGTGCTTATTTTTTTATGGAATGTTCATCTTGGACGTGATTTAGCCTAATGTTGATTGTGCCCGAGTTGGTTTTGCCCGGTTATTCCCAGTGTTATATGTCTATTTTGTTAGCATATACATGATAACACTCATACATTCATACATACATCATGCATAGTTAAATTTAACAAATCCTTGCTCATTCACATTTTTTAATATTTTGTGGACATGTTACCCTGTTTTGCAGAGTTATGTTATCCTCTCTCCAATAGAGTGTCGGCCTTAAGTAGAAAGTGTATATTCTTTCAATTCCCCCACCGAGTTATCCCTCGTGGAAGATTTTTTCTTTAGCCTTCCTGTACAGCTTTTTGTCTGATTGATTTGGGTTTCCCTCTTGAGTTTATTTCTCAAAGGATGTATTTTGGTTGACTGTTTCATTCCAGTTTATTTCTGGTTTGAATATTTGGTTCCCAGCAATATTATTACTTATGATCTATGCAATATTCAAGTCTTGGTTTGAGAATATGCATTTATTTTACACGAGAAGCCTTTTGATCCCATTTTCTTCTCCTATAAAATCACCCTGCCAAACTTGCTCCATAACTCACTTTTCTGCAACTTCGAAATCATTGTTCAAGCCTTTTTCAATCTATTTTTTTCTATCAATTCACCTTCCTTGATCTTCCCTGAAGCTAACAGAAGAAGAATTGAGCCTTGAAACCTTCTGAATTGATCTGACCAAGTCCATTTACAAAGCTCTGCAACTGAACTTCAATAGGTAGATTTCTCCATCCATTCTTCCAAACTTTGATATCATTGTGAAGATCTCATTGCCCTGATTCTAGTCGCAACACTTTCTTTTAACTGGAAACACATTTTGACCATGAAATTTCAGATCCCTTTTCAAAACTTCTCTTCCAAATTGCTTGAGTTATAATTTATATAAAATTTTCGCGAAGATATGGTTGTCTTCGTCTTGAAGAGAGGAAGCGAATGACATAGGTTTGAGCTTCTGATTTTACAGTTCGAGGGACATGTGTTTCACATTGGCTGGAGGTTGAAGATGATCAACGTGTCATCTTCCAACCAATGATGGCGTGTCATTTGTTTTTTTTTGAAAATCTGATTTTATATGTGATTCAGTGCTTTATTCAGTAATGACCATGATATGCACAACGCGCCAGATCCCTTGGATTTGATTACTAACGCGTTTTGACTCTCATCCATTGGTCCACATTTTTTTGACTTTATTTTATTTTCTGATTTTTATATTTAAATTGTTTTAAATTTCAAATAATCATAGAAAATTCATTTTAAGTCCGAAAAATCTGAAAATATTATGACAAATATTTTTGATTTTTCTCTTTCTGATTTTTTTTTTACAATTTTATTTTGTGTTTTGATATTTTTTATAAATTTTCATTTTATTTGAATTGTTTTAAATGTTTAAAAATATTTTTATGCATTTTTATATTCTGCAAAAAATATGGAATGATCCAATGATATTGTGACAAATATTGGTGACCTCGTTTATTTATTTCTGACTTATTTATTTTTTTATTATTTTTTGGTTTATTTTACTCATTTCTTTTAATTTTAAAAATAGTTTCTGACTTTAAAAAATTACCAAAATTTTTATAAATATATTTGAGTTCATTTCTAATTTTTCTATGGTCTTACTTAATTTTTCTTGATTAATTTGAACATAGTTGATATTTTTATCTCTTATTTCTATTTTAAAACCCTTTTTAATGTATATATTAAATGTAATATTATTTTTGTGATTATTTTCTGGCTGATCTTGGGTTGAATTTTTGATCATGAACTTTGTTAACATCATTGGATACATGGTGTTGAGTCTAATTCCATAAAAATGGATGTATGATTTTAATAATAGTTAGATTAAATTTTAATTCAAATGTGGTTTATATTCTTTCCCACCCTTCTTCATCTCATCCCTTTCTTATTGCACTAAGTGTTATTAGAGCGTGATCTCTATATCATGTCTCAAAACAAATGGTGCATAGATTGCTATTGACCGGTCTCAAAATAGGTGCGACTTCTATATAAGTCCACTTACGATTGCTTAACATGGCGCTAAATTTTGCCCCGATTTGAGTAAATGATCATTCGTGGCCCAAACCTATGTTTGCAAGTCAAAGTATGTTAATTTGATCTCTTTGATCCAATAACCTTGAGATTCATTGTGTGGAGGCTTTGGTTCTACCAATCCTCTAATGGATCTAGAACACTTTTGGTCAACGCGGATCAATTAAACATCGTTTATCATTAAGTTTTACTTTTGAGGATTCCAAAATGGATGATATACTTGACAAAAAGCAAATACAACTTGTTGTGTGGAGGCTTTGGTTCTACCAATCCTTTAATGAGTTCCAAATGCAAGTTTCAAGATGGTCATCCAACTAACCACTAATAATTGACTTTATTTTTGTGTTTTTATTTTATGCTCTTTTGTTTCATGCACCATTTACTTTAGCATTTGCATTTCATGTTGTTTTTCATCTTTGCTCACTTGAGCATTTACTATTCTTGTCATTTTTATTTTGCTCACTTGAGCTTTTCTTTTTTTAAGACACCTAATAATCAACATAAACCATAAAAAACATTAATGATACTTGGACTATTTGGTTACTATCCTTGGCATTATGGAGTATTGGACTTCTTGGACTTAGGATTAGAAACCTTGGCCTATGTTGGAGACCTTGTGACCTTAATTGATATTTTGTCTAGAGTTCTTGAGGTTTCCCTCAAGACATTGGGTTGTTTGTTTGTTTTGTGTGCAGGTTATTGCAATTACATACTTTGTTTGTAATATGTAATTCACTCGTATACAGCTGTTACTCTGCCCAATTTTTGTGAAGACTTATACACTTGGAGTTTGGATCTCTCAAGAGGTCTAGTTCTTTTCTTGCTTGGTTTCAATCCAAATAATGAGAATTCTATCTTCACTCATAATGTCAAGTATTGACTTCTTGTTGGTTAGATGGTTCTTCTCCATATCTTTTACCTCGTACTTTAGGATAGTCTCTTCTTCTCCTCCCATCTTCTTCAATTTCAAAAATCTTCTCCCTCCTTTTGAAAACTCTTCTTGTTTTTTTTAAAACTTGAACCACTTTCATAATAAACTTGGACTTATATCCATACATTTTCAAAACATTTTCATAAATAAACTTCAATAAACTTAATAATACCTTGACATTTTTGGTGAGAAGATTAAAATTCAATCAATCTCATTTCAAACCATTTTGCCACTTTGGCTTTTTATTTTAAATTTTTTCCCAAAAGATTAGACTCTTGTTAATCCTTGTAGTGACGCAAACAACTATACTTCTACAATATGTAGTGAAATGAGATATTTTCCACTTGGATGTTGAGTAAGGCTTTGTTGATTCTAAAATCCAAGCCATATCCTCAACTTTGAGATGATATAAATTCTCCTTTCTCATGATTGTGGGTAGTAAGTATGTTTTCCACACGGACAATGACGATGATGTCTTATCTCATAAAATTAACCAACACATTTATGTTTTAAAAATTTTAAAGGTGAACTACGTGTACCCTGATCCCCTATTGCACGAATGGTGGTACATAGGCGCTAAAGGTTCGCAACCTCGGCGGGTGCAAAAATCATAAAAAAATACTTATTTTCTCACCTCCACCATCTATTTTACATACAATATTTTATAGCCAAAATATACAGATTTTTTCAAAGAGGTTCCTGCGGAGTACCATAGATGTTTAGGGTGCTAATACCTTCCCTTTGAATAACCAACCCCCTTACCTAGAATCTTTCCCCCTCTTTTTGGAGTTATTCACTCTTTTCTCATTCCTTTGGAAATAATAAAGAACGGTGGTGATTTTTATTTTGATCTGTATAAGTCAAGTAAATCCAATGGCTTAGTCTTAAATATTTCTACCGCTACACTCTTCATCTTCTAAAAAGATTATATCTTACAAAGAAATTACGGCCAATGACCCCCCTCAAGAACAAGTAACTGATTATTTTGAGAATCCAGTTACAAAAAAAATTATGTATATTGATGATGAGGATATAAAAATAAATCAAAATGATGTATGGGCTATCAAAACAAGATGCCTCGAATCAAGATGATATCCAGGCCTTTATGGTAAATCAAGACCACATTTAGAAATATTACTAGCAGTTACTGAATCAACAACTTTTACTCATCATTATCAAAACAACAATCCTGAAAGTTTCATAAACTTCAGCAGATGCCACATTAATAAGATCTTATCACCTAGATAATGGGTTATTAACCCTAATGGTGAAAGGACAATAATAATTGCTGAAGAAACATATATTTATTTCAATTATTGGGACTATGTCCAGGCTTTCACCTAAGTCTTTTATTACCAAAATGATAAGAACAAACATTCTTGGTTTTTCTTAATTAATCCAGATGTGATTAATAGACCCATTACAAATTGGTTTTATGCCTGGTGGATTAAATTTGGTCCTACGCTGGAAATTTTGCCAAAAGAGTTAAATGAATTGTATACTCCTTGATGTGAAAATAGTCCACTAATGTTAAATATTTTATCATAATTGATAACTGGACAATGTCCATTTCTTTTCTTCACTAAATTTCAAATTCCTTAGATTTGGAGATGGACTATCACTATTTCCAGTGACAAGTTTAATGTCCCAATTCTAGAAAGAAATTTTTTCTACAAATGGTGGAATAAAATGAGTTTAGAAGACATCCAGGACAAAATTGTTCTAATAAATTAGCCATGAGTGAAGACAAAAATAGTAATGTTAGAGATCAAAACTCCCAACAAATGTCTATGGAAAACGTGAAAAACTTTTTTCAAAGAAAGTATCCCAACAAAACCGAAGAAGAAATTATGGTCAAGACTTTAGATCATATGAAGACTCAATTCTTCTACATTTTCCAATCTCAAACTTCAAAAGATGATATTTAATCCATGAAGACCAGTTCATCCATGGGATCAATAGATTACAACACCTTTGAAGGTTTAGCCGGAGAAGCTCAAAATGATGATCCCACAGCTGAAGACTTTTGGGATGCTATGATTCAATCTATGGCCCAAAAGGCTAAAGAAAAAGCCAAGGCTAAAGCTATGACAAGGGACTAAGCAATGAAAACAATTGTCCAGAAGCAATAATGCCAAACACAAAGATAAGAGAGAATCTTATCTTGCAATAATAAAGAAGAATCTTATCGGCAAAAAGCTATGACAAGAGACAAAGCAATGACAAGAATTTCCCAGAAGCAATAATGCAAAACACAAAGAGAAGAGAGAATCTTATCTTGAAACAATAAAAAATAATCTTCTGTCTACTTTAAAAGTTTTTTGTTGTTTGTGGATTATTTTTGTTTGGATGGAGCCCAGTGTGTACCCAACATTAATAATTCATCTTTTTTTGTTATAACTGGCTATCATAGGTAGCTATTACCGGCTTAAATAGTAAGCCTTTATCCCTATATAAAGGGATTTTTATTTCCTTTGAAAGCAATTTTTTTTTTAATATAACAAAGTTTTTATATATACTCTACTTTCTTTCTACCATAAAATACTTATAGATCCGCTCCCAATCCGTTTCCAATTTCTAGACAATTTCTGGTATCATCGCCTGGTTCCAAAACTAAGGTATATTTCTTAATCCAACTAATAAGAAATGACATTTAGAGGCTAAAATTTTTGTTTTGGAATATTAGATAACTTATAAGAAACTATGTATGTAGGTTCTTCTCTTGATATTAATATAAATATATATCATGGCAACAGGTAATAAGTGCTTTTCAAAACTAAAGGTTTTTTTTTAGTGTTTTCTTATATCCAGCGTTTTTCCCAGAGAAGGGAGTGTCAAAATGAATTTGGAAAGAAATTTTTTGTTAAAAAACATTGGACATCTTTGATTTAGGAGAGATCCTTCTATCCCTTAGGGTTGATAGTTAAACAACGTTTTGTTTGCAAAGATGACTATTCAGTTGTTGCCTAGATATATTTGTATTAAGATCATGAGTTATATTTACCTACTTAGATTTACATAATTTAGCTAATCAGCCGCAACATCCTTAGCTTGTCATATTTATGGATTCTGATGATGATAATCATCAAAACAGTTTGATTAAACATGAAGAACTTATGGAATATCCAAAAAATTTGGATAAACTTAACAAATGGACAATTCCATCAGTACCTTCAAACCAAATTTATAAATTTGGCAAAATAGATATATTATCTTGTTTTGCTGTTAAAAGCTTAGAATAAACTATTCAAATCTCTGAAAGTACTCAAACGATTAAACTTTTAACAAAAAAGGATTTACTTCCTTTTAAAAATTATAATTATATCCATGTTGGTTTAATACAAGTTGATGTTAAACCTATAACTTTGCTAGGATTAAATACTAGCATCCTAGGATATATTGGAGATGGTAGATGTAAAGATTTTAAACAATCTTTAGCTGCTTTGATTGAGACAAACATGTGTCATGGACCAGTTTATTTTGATGTCTCTCCCAATATAAGCTTATCTATGTCTGATAAAAATTTACTAGATGCTCTTCAATTAACTATTCATACCAATGGTTACAATTTCAAACCTGGAAGTGAAATAACGACTATATGTTACAGGATTGATTACAAAGTTCTTACCAATTTAAACCCTAAAGCTAAACAAATATTGTTTCCTTGAATTACCACTTTAGTTCAAACTAATTTATTAACATCTAATATTATAACTAATAGGTTGCTAAAATGGGATGAAATTAATTTTCCAGAAACCTGGATCTTCCTCAGGCCATAGAACCTGAACCCATCCTTAATAAGGATGTTATTCAAATAATCCAGACTAATGAAGGAGATTTGGAGATAAACTATAACTCTAAAAGAATGATTATAATACCTAGATCTATGTCTGGAAGACATTCTGTAAGTTTTATAGAAGAGTTTTACACTACTCATAGTCAATTAGCTAGACCTTCAACTTCTCAATTAAGAAAAGAAATAGAAGTATTTGAGAATATAAGTGTTTTACCCTAAAATTTTCCCTCTCATTTATCAAGTAATTTCTCACAAGATCTCCTTTGGTTTAAAACTGCACTAGGATTGATCAGCTCAAGACACCTTCTTAAGCACCGATGACTGAAAATTAGGGTTTAAGATTGCACAAGGATAATTTAACTTTTAATGCCTCATATGACTTTCATGGATTATTTTGGACTCTCAAGATTTCTCATGTCAAGTTTCAAGTCTTGGATCACAATTTTGCTCAGTCAATTGATCAGTTGACCTAAAATCAACTGTATTGGGGAAAAAGTCAACTATGGCCAATTTACAGTCAAACTTCATAATTTTTATCCATATCAACATTATGAACTCATATATGTCATTTGATCAAGTTTGGACCATAATTCCTCAAGAAATTTGATCAGATCATCAAAAGGGCAAAATAGTCAAAATTAGGGTTTTGGCTGAGAAAGGGCAATTTCTGATTTTTGACCTAGCAAATGGTTGATTGGTTGGAAACATGATCTCAAGGATTCAATTGCATCATTTTTACCTAATGGCATGACTCGAAACATTTCTCAAGATCAATTGATTGATAGTTGATTTTCAGTCAACTGATCAAAAGTCAACTGCACACTGAAAAGTCAAACTTTGACTTTTTGGTCAAAATCAAGTATCAAAGATCACAATTCATCAAAACATGTCAAAATGTGAAACTTGTTCATCAAGAAATCAAAAAGTCAATATTTCATTTTGAAAAGTCCAAATTTCTAAACTTAGAAATTTTTCTAAGTGTTGGAAATTTCATATTTTTTTCATAACTTGGAGCCAATTTTTCACCACGATGCAAGATGATTCAAAGGAAACTTTCAACATGAAAGTTGTAGATCTAAATGATATCTAAATAATTGTAGAACACAACTTCTCCTATAAATGCATGGATTTCAAGTTATGATTTTGTGAATACATGTTCATGAAACTTGGAAACTTAGTGAAATTTTGCCCTAGTTTAGGCATGCTTTTAACCCAACTTCATGGCAATTTTTCACATAGTTCCAAGGGTAATTTTAAAAAGTGATCAACATAGAGATTGTAGAGGATGTTACAAGCTTTCCAAAATGTCAAAGAACTCATTGAGATCATGTTTGAGCAAAGAGAATCAAAGAAATGAAGTTAGGGTTTCATTCTTGATTTACAAGCCATTTCCATGATGAACAAGAATTCAAATCCAAGCCTAGGCTGCATAATCTTTGCTTTGCAGGCCTCAAACTTGTTTGGCACTCCATAATTAAATGTTTGCACAACTGTTAGAAGTTTTAATCCAAGCATTCAATGCATTGCCCATGCTTAATACCATTTTAGGAAGAAAGGCAACATTTCCATTTTGGAAAAGTGGCTTTTATTCACAAAGTCAATTCTTGAGCTTTTCACTTGTTTTCTTCTGATCACACACAATCTAAAAGCCATGAGAAACTTGTCAAAAGCCTCTAACAACTCAGGCCATGCTTGTACTTTGCCTTGAAACTATATTTCCACTTTTCTTCAAAATCAAGTAACATAGCCATAACTCTATATCTTGTGCTTCTGACCCTCTAAAGTGCTACAATCTTTTCCATACATATGCACAAGTTGTTTTCAAGCTAACAGACAAATACACAAGCTCTCAAACTCCCCCAAAGTCAGATTTGCATAACATACCTCGATTGTTGCATATTCTGGCCAGAAATCCCAAAATCAAAAACCACTCGTGCCTTTCTTGGCCTTTTGCTTCCAAAAGCTTCCAAACATCATACATAAGCCATCCATGTTCCTGTTAAACGACTGTAACACCATCATCGCCCACTTCCAAGTTCAAAAATAGAGCATCACAGTTGGACTTCTCCAGACCATTCCAGCCACCTTCAGTTCAAGCCAGACATTACATTAGCTTCCTAGAGGTCCAAGGAAGCTAACCTGTTCATCACCATTGTAACACCCTAATTCTACCCCAAGCAATTATGCAAAATAAATCAGAGTTATAAAATTTCAATCATACAAATGAATTGAGACGTCACAAATTCTTCTAACAAAATTCATTGCATTCATCGTGGATATATAACACTTTCAAAACATCGGATGAACCATCCTCATAACATCTTTAATAAAATAATTCAACATCTACGCAGCGGAATTCTTCAATAACATCTTTAAACAAAACAACAACTACGAAACATCTCATATTCAATAATCATTAATTTAAAGTTCAACAACTAAAAAACAACAGTCTAAAATCAGCAAGCGTTCACCCCCCCCGAGTGTTACATATCAGAGCAATGACATCGACTCGAACTATTGAAGGTATACAACCTTCACTCGCAATTACCTGGATGTTACCAACATAAGGGCAACATTCAAACATAAGGGGTGAGATATCTAACAATATAATAAAGCGCATGATAATTAATATATTAAATTAGATCAATAACATCACCACTTCTCATCTCATAATCAACAACAATCACATCATATAAACACATTCATCAACATTAAAATACACTTTATCATTCACTCTTATAATGCGACTCAATACAATGTAAATGCATGTGGTACCATTGGAGCAGAACTCTCATCTCAAAAATCTGCCAATTAATAGAGGCATCAGCAAGGCATAGCCTTCATCTCAACATTCACCAATACAGGCCATCTCAACGAGCATAAGCTCCATCTCAAAAATGCAATGTATGCGACTCAAACATGAATGTAATATTAACACCCAAGTCAACAACATCTCAAATCATCTCAAACATCTCAAAATAACAACATCTCAAAAATAACAACATCTCAATCATATCAAAACATCTCAAGTAACATCTCAAAATAACAACATCACAAATCAACCACATCTCATAAACATCTCAATTAACAACATCTTAAATCAACCACATCTCATAAACATCTCAATTAACATCTCAACATCTCGTCATCAATATCTCATATCATCAAAATAATTTATTAAACATCATTTATTTATCACACGTCATTTGTTCATCATAATCGTCAAACATAACTTTAGTAATAACATCTCACTAATAACTCAGCTGTATATCAATAATACAGTAATCCATATTGCTATTCTGTAGGTTTACTTCGTTACTGTCACTAATCCTACTGTCATAATCCAAACAGCAGTCTCTAAACATCTCATATTCATCATTCTATTTAAAAATCAACACAACGACCAACACGGGAATTAATCCTAAATCCGAAATTGGCTACTAGGATTACACTTCTTACTCATCGTTTTAATCATCTAGAATAAAGTTCATTGCGTTAGTTAATCAACTCTTCGAACGACACCTCAAACAGCATCCTAAAACTCAAGTTACAGCAATTGAAACTGAATCTGTCAAAAATCAGTCATTAAGGGTCGACGCAAAACCCTATGGATCGACGCGTACTGCTTCATCTGTACATCATGAGTCGACACATCCTCCTTATGGATTGACTCATCCTGGTCTCAAACACAACATGTATCGGCACATGCTTCTCATAGATCGACTCAACCTGAGTCTTGCAACTATCATGTATCGACGCATCCTCTCTTCGTGTCGACTCATCCCGAGTCTCTCATCTTCCTTGTATCGACATATAGCATTTGAGGTTGATGCATCATGTTACATTCTGCACAAATTCTGCGTTTTCCTCTATATTTACACTACGGGAATCATGTTACAGCCCTACAAACCTTATTGTAATCATGGTAATTCATCACCTAACATTAACCTATAATACTACATCGATTCCACAACATCATGACATCATTATTCATCTAAAATTCATCAAATCTTCATCATACATCATCATACATATCCAATTCAAGAACAAAACAACAATCACCTCTAACCCCACATATCAAACATCATGAACCCAATTATAAAGTTAGAACCCCACCCTTACCTTGGATTGAAGGTCGCTCTACAATTTTCGGATTGAATCTTCGTTCTTGCCGTTTTTCACTTTTTCCAGCAGCTTCACGTTCTCTTCCAAATCCTTATTTCTTTCTACTGCTTCTTTCTTCTCTTCCTTCTTACAAATAATAAAATAACCCTATTATTCCATTATTCCTTATTTTATTGGGCTCAAAACCTACACCCCCTTATTACTTCTACTCTCTCAAAATAAGCCCACATTAAATAATATTACACTTCTAATATTCTTTCACCACATAATATTATAAATCCAATTTAATTATACCACAACTTCTTAAATATTCCAAAAAAATAATTTAATTAAATAATTAATTAAATTACGGGCGTTACAACTCTCCCCCACTTAGAATATTTTCGTCCTCGAAAATTTACCTCAATCAAACAATTCAGGATATGAGTCTCGCATCTTGCTCTCCAACTCCCAAGTCATGCTTTCTCCTGCAGCTCCTAACCAAACCACTTTAACCAAAGCAATCTCTTTTCCCCTCAGAATCTTCATTTCATGATCCGCGCTCCGTACAGGCATCGTCTCCACCGTAAGATTATCCAATACTTGCACATCGTCCATATGAATCACATGAGATGGATCTGAAATATACTTCCAAAGTTGCGACATATGAAACACATCATGCAAATTCGAAAGATTAGGCGGTAAAGCCACTCTATAAGCAACATTCCCCACTCTCTCCGAAATCTAATACGGTCCAATAAAATGATAAGTGAGCTTCTTAGACTTCAATGCCCGCCCAACACCAGTCACAGGTGTAACTCTCAAAAATACATGATCACCGGCTTGAAACTCTAAATCCTTCCTTCACTTGTCATGATAACTCTTCTGTCTACTCTGTGAAGCTTTCATCTTTTCTCGAATCAACTTCACCTTCTCGGTAGTCTCACGAACAAGTTCAGGTCCAAGCATTACACTTTCACCAGATTCATGCCAACATAACGGAGTTCTACATCTTCGACCATACAACACTTCAAAAGGTGCCATCCTAATACTAGAATGGTAACTGTTATTATAAGTGAGCTCTATCAACAGAAGATACGCATCCCATGAACCTCCCTGCTCAAGAACACACGCCTTCAACAAATATTCCAACGATTGAATAGTCCGTTCAGTCTGACCATCTGTCTGAGGATGATACGATGAACTCAACCTCAACTTAGAACCCAACACTTCTTGCAAAATTTTCCAAAAATCAGAAGTAAATCTTGGATCTCTATCTGACACAATGCACAAAGGAACACCATGCAGCTTCACAATCACACTAATATAAATCTCAGCCAACTTCGACACTGGAAAACTGATGTTAATAGGAATAAATGAGCTGACTTCGTAAGCCTATCAACAATTACCCAAATCGAATCATGCCCTCTTGAAGTACTAGGCAACCCCGTCACAAATTCCATTGAAATGCTATCCCATTTCCATTCTGGAACTTCCAACGGTTGCATCAATCCTGCAGGCTTCTGATGTTTAACTTTCGACTTCTGACAAGTCAAACATGCATACACAAACCGAGCCATAACACCCTTCATACCAGGCCACCAAAACAAACCTTTCAACTCTTGATACATCTTTGTATCTCCTGGATGAATACTCAACTTGCTTCTATGACTCTCTTCAAGTATCACTTTCTTCATCTCAGCATCATCAGGAATACAAATCCGGTTACGAAATCTCAACACACCTTGCTCATCTAACTTGAAATCACTATTCTCAGATTGATCAATCGCCACCATCAAATATACCAGTTTCACATCCAACTTCTGAGCTTCTTTGATATTGTCTAAAAATTTATTATTAATCTTCAACATACCTAACATAACACTGCGGCATAACCTCGCAAACTAAGCTCATATCTCTGAACAGCTCAATTAATTCCAACTCTTTAATCATCATTGCTGACATATGTAAAGTCTTTCGACTCAACACATCAGCTACCACATTCGCCTTTCCTGGATGGTAATTCAAACTGAAATCATAATCCTTTAACAATTCCAACCATCTTCGTTGCCTCATATTCAACTCTTTCTGGTCAAACAAATACTTTAAGCTCTTATGGTCACTAAACACTTCAAATCTAGAACCATAAAGATAATTCCTCCAAATCTTCAACAGAAAAACAACTGCAGCAAGCTCTAAATCATGCGTAGGGTAGTTCTTCTCATGAGTCCTCAACTGCCTCGATGCATAAGCAACTACCTTACCATTCTGCATAAGCACGCCTCCTAAACCCATCTTGGAAGCATCACAATACACCACAAAAGGCTCTCCCGGATTAGGCAACGTCAAAATCGGAGCCGACATCAACCTCTTCTTCAATTCCATAAAACTTTCTTCGCAATGAACATCCCATACAAACGCTCTACCTTTACAAGTCAACTTAGTCAACAGAAGTGACAACTTAGAAAACCCTTCGATAAACCTTCTATAATAACCAGCTAATCCCAAAAAGCTTCTAATCTCAGTAGCTGACTTTGGAGTTTCCCATTGCAACACAGCATCAACCTTCGATGGATCTACAGCAATGCCACTACCTGAAATCACATGACCAAGAAAACTAACCTCTTTTAACCAAAATTCACACTTGGACAACTTTGCATACAACTTCTTCTCTTTCAAAACTTGCAATACTACTCTTAAATATTCAGCATGCTCTTCTTCTGACTTAGAGTAAATCAAAATATCATCAATGAACACCACCACGAACCGATCCAAATAAGTATGAAAGATACGATTCATATATTCCATGAATACTCCCGGCGCATTAGTAACACCGAAAGGCATCACTGAATACTCGTAATGTCTATAACACGTTCTGAAAGCCGTCTTCTGGATATCCTCATCCTTTACTTTAATCTAATGGTAACCCGACCTCAAATCAATCTTACTAAACACACGAGCATCCACCAATTGGTCCATCAAGTCATCTATTCTTGGAAGCGGATACTTGTTCTTAATCGTCACTTTATTCAGCTGTCTATAATCAACCCAAAGCCTCATACTTCCATCTTTCTTCTTCACTAACAATACTGGAGCTCCCCACGGTGATACACTTGGTCTTACAAACTTCTTTTCAAGTAAATCTTCCAATTGCTTCTTCAACTCAGACAACTCAGATGTAGACATCCTGTATGGTTCCATAGACACTGGTCTGGTACCAGGTACAAGATCAATAGAAAATTCAACTTCTCTCTCTGGCGGTACATCAGGAATCTCATCAAGGAAAACTTCAAGAAATTCACACACCACCTGCAATTCCTTAATTATAGCTTGAGTCTCTACAGATAGCAACACCATCAACGAGAACATTTGTGCTTCCTCTGGCATCAACCTTCGCAACTATCTAGCAGACAACAAACCATCTTCCTCTTCTTTAGGAGTAGAAAACTTCACCAACTTTTCATAACAGTTAATATGAACACAGCTATGCTCTAACCATTTCATACCCAAAATCACATCCAAACCTCTTAACGGTAAACAAACCAATTCAACAACAAAGTCTCTATCGAAGATCGACAAGGGACACTTAGCACACACAAAAGAAGTAGTCACCGACCCCTTGGCTGGAGTATCGACGACCATTTCTCCATTCAAAGAAGACAACACAAGACCCAATCTTTCAACACAATCAACAACAATAAAATAATGCGTAGCACCAGTATTAATAATAGTGATTAAAGGAGTACTATTAATGAAACATGTACCTCTAATAAGTCCGTCCTCAGCAGCTGTCATATCCTCCACTAAAGAAAACACCTTACCACTGGACCGAGCCCTCTTCGGTTTCGGACACTGACTACCAATGTGCCCTTCCTCTCTACAATTGAAACATTTCACATTCTTGTGTTCACACTCAGATACAACATGTCCGTTCTTACCACAACGGTAACACCTCTTCACTTCAGCAGTGCACACATTAATCTTGTGCCCAGGTTTCCCACACTTAAAGTAAATCACACCAACAGGAGCATCTCCCCCACTAGTCCTCTGACCATGAGCAACTTTCTGTTTACCCTTACCAGCTGGGGCATCATAAGGCTTACCATGATTTTGTTGGTGCTTACCCCTCTTCTCACTGATAATCTTGTAATGAGCATTATTATCCTCCTCATAAATCCTGCAGCTATCAACCAAATCAGCAAAGACACAGATCTTCTAGTATCCAACTGCCTTCTTAATCTATGGGCGCAACCCAATCTCAGACTTAATACACTTTGAAAATTCAGCATTTTCCTCAGCGTAATGCGGATAAAACTTAGCCAACTCAGCAAACTTGGCAGCATACTCAACAACATACATATTTCCTTGCTTCAGCTCAAGGAACTCAATTTCCTTCTTACCACGGACATCTTCAGGAAAATACTTTCTCAAAAATTCTCTACGGAACACAGCCCAAGTGACATTCTCACCTGTAACTTCCAATTTTTGACAAGTCTCTAGCCACCACTCATCAGCCTCGACTGCTAGCATATGAGTCCCATAACGAACCTTCTGCACTGGAGTGCAATCTATCACGCGAAAGATTCTCTCAATCTCTTTCAACCATTCCAATGCTCCGTCAGGATCATACTTTCCCTTGAACATAGGTGGAATCTCTCTCTAGAAAGTCGCCAAGCTACGAGATCCAGCATTCCCGTCAGCATTCGGCTGATTTTCCATCGCATAAGCCATAGCTTCTAAAGCAGCAGCAAGGGCATCATCATTCCTTCCAGCCATCTCAACTTATCACTACAACACGAACAACTATTAGAACTCAAAATAATAATACTCGATTGTTAGACAACTACGACTCGATGACAAGGTCAGACCAACCTTTTGCTCTGATACCAACTTTGTAACACCCAAATTCTACCCCAAGTAATTATGCAAAATAAATCATAGTTATAAAATTTCAATCATACAAATAAATCGGGACGTCACAAATTCTTCTAACAAAATTCATTGCATTCATCATGGATATATGACACTTTCAAAACATCGGATGAACCATTGTCATAACATCTTTAATAAAATAATTCAACATCTACGCAGCAGAATTCTTCAATAACATCTTTAAACAAAACAACAACTACGAAACATCTCATATTCAATAATCATTAATTTAAAGTTCAACAACTGAAAAACAACAGTCTAAAATCAGCAAGCGTTCATCCCCCCGAGTGTTACATATCAGAGCAACGACACCGACTCGAACTATTGAAGGTATATAACCTTCACTCACGATTACCTGCACGTTACCAACATAAGGGCAACATTCAAACAAAAGGGGTGAGATATCTAACAATATAATACAGCGCATGATAATTAATATATTAAATTAGATCAATAACATCACCACTTCTCATCTCATAATCAACAACAATCACAATATATATACACATTCATCAACATCAAAATACACTTTATCATTCACTCTTATAATGCGACTCAATACAATACAAATGCATGTGGTACCATTGGAGCAGAACTCCCATCTCAAAAATATGCCAATTAATAGAGGCTTCAACAAGGCATAGCCTTCATCTCAACATTCGCCAATACAGGCCATCTCAACGAGCATAAGCTCCATCTCAAAAATGCAATGTATGCAACTCAAACATGAATGTAATATTAACACCCAAGTCAACAACATCTCAAATCATCTCAAACATCTCAAAATAACAACATCTCAAAAATAACAACATCTCAATCATATCAAAACATCTCAAGTAACATCTCAAAATAACAACATCACAAATCAACCACATCTCATAAACATCTCAATTAACAACATCTCAAATCAACCACATCTCATAAACATCTCAATTAACATCTCAACGTCTCGTCATCAACATCTCATATCATCAAAATAATTTATTAAACATCATTTATTTATCACACGTCATTTGTTCATCATAATTGTCAAACATAACTTTAGTAATAACATCTCACTAATAACTCAGTTGTATATCAATAATACAGTAATCCATATTGTTATTCTGTAGGTTTACTTAGTTACTGTCACTAATCCTACTGTCATAATCCAAACAGCAGTCTCTAAACATCTCATATTCATCATTTTGTTTAAAAATTAACACAACGACCAACACGGGAATTAATCCTAAATCCGAAATTGGCTACTAGGATTACACTTCTTACTCATTGTTTTAATCATCTAGAATAAAGTTCATCGCGTTAGTTAATCAACGCTTCGAACGGCACCTCAAACAGCATCCTAAGACTCAAGTTACATCAATTGAAACTGAATCTGTCAAAAATCAGTCATTAAGGGTCGACGCAAAACCCTATGGATCGACGCATACTGCTTCATCTGTACATCATGAGTCGACACGTCCTCCTTATGGATCGACTCATCCTAGTCTCAAACACAGCATGTATCGACACATGCTTCTCACTGATCGACTCATCCTGAGTCTTGCAACTATCATGTATCGACGCATCCTCTCTTTGTGTCGACTCATCCAGAGTCTCTCATCCTCCTTGTATCGACACATAGCCTTTGAGGTCGATGCATCCTGTTACATTATGCACAAATTCTGAGTTTTCCTCTGTATTTACACTACGGGAATCATGTTACAGCCCTACAAACCTTATTATAATTATGGTAATTCATCATCTAACATTAACCTATAATACTACATCGATTACACAACATCATGACATCATTATTCATCTAAAATTCATCAAATCTTCATCATACATCATCATACATATCCAATTCAAGAACAAAACAACAATCACCTCTAACCCCATATATCAAACATTATAAACCCAATTATAAAGTCAGAACTCCACCCTTACCTTTGATTGAAGGTCGCTCTACAATTTCCGGGTTGAATCTTCGTTCTTGCCGTTTTCCAATTTTTCTCGCAGCTTCACGTTCTCTTCCAAATCCTTATTTCTTTCTACTGCTTCTTTCTTCTCTTCCTTCTCACAAATAATAAAATAATCCTATTATTCAATTATTCCTTATTTCTTATCGGGCTCAAAACCTACACCCCCTTATTACTTCTACTCTCTCAAAATAAGCCCACATTAAATAATATTACACTTCTAACATTATTTCACCACATAATATTATAAATCCAATTTAATTATACCACAACTTCTTAAATATTCCAAAAAAATAATTTAATTAAATAATTAATTAAATTAAGGGCGTTACAACCATCACTTGAAACAAGCTCAAACTCATTTCACGATTTTAGTTTTTGAGGTGTTTTTCTTGAACATCTATCTCATTATTTAGGCATTAACAGGCTTGCATTTTTGTGAAGATAGAATGTAGGTATCATTGCCCTGAAACTATACATGTCCATAGATTTCATTTATGTTGCTTGAGCATGGAGAATTTTGAGTTTGAACTTGCTGAAAAGTTTAGGTCAGAATTTGGTACTTTCATAAATTCATCCTTATCTTTGAATGTTAGCTTAAGTTAGTTACATGGTTGGATTCGTGTTGGAAAAATGCACAAGTTTCATGTTTACATTTTTGAAAATGGTTGAGAATTGAACAAGTTTGAGATCCTTTGGCTTGAGGTTAAAGATGAAGTACAGTCATGGAAAAATTTGTGTTATGTATTTATTACTGTGTACAAGTTAACGAATATATCACCACTCAAGTGGTTAAAGCGCGCGCTTGTCACCTCTTGAACCTGGGTTCGAGCCCCAGCGTCCGTTTTACCATTTTTTTGTTATATTTTGTATTTTTCTCTCCCTTTTTTTGTTTGTAACAGGTGTTGGGCTTTCCTCCTTTGGGCCTTTATTTTTGCTGACTCCCCCCTGATTATGTTTCATACCCCCTGGCCTATGTATTTCTTTATTTCATTTTCATTTTTATTTTAGTTTATTTTACTTTCATATTTTCTTGTTATTATTTTTATTACTAATATTATTATTATTTTTTATTATTAATAGAAAATTCCAAAAATATTTATTTTATTATTTTACACTCATATTTTATTTTTCTTTATAAAAACTAAAAAGAAAAAAAAAATCTTAACAAATTAGTTTCTTTTTTTAATTAATATTTAGATAATTTGGTTTAATTATTATATTATATTATTTTCTTGTAAATTAAAATTAATTTAGAATTTAGGTTTATTTTAATTAAATAATTTTTATATTATTCTTAAAACCTTTTCATAAAAAACCCTAAAAAATCTTTTTTAGTTAATTGCTTTTCTTAATTAGTTTAAGTTAATTTTATTTGATTTTCACTAATCATTTTCTTAATTAGGTCAAGATTAAAACCCTTCATAAAAAATCAAATAAAAATCATTTCTTTTTCCATTTTGCATTCTTGCATTTTATCTTCAATTTTGTATATTTATTCAATATGGTTGTAATAGTTAATTAGATTTAATTTTCTTGCAAAATCCCCATTTGTAAATTTGTATCCCCCTCTCCTAATGATGTAATAGCTTAGTATTTTTATTTTCCACAATTTAATGCTTTATATATAAATACTAGTAAATTAGGGTTTGTATGGAAAGATGAAACCAACAAGTTAGCAAACCCTAATTCAAGACAAAACAATGCATGTAAATTAACACACATGCACACTTACACCCTTAGGGTAAATTCACTTTGTTGCCTTATAAAAATGGTCATGTTATGCATGTGGGGTATCTCAACAAAAGCAATAAAAAAATACAAGATCATAGTCCCTCGATGACGCTATCAAAGTTGCCTTTAAAAATGATCTTAGTCCCTCAAAGAGAATTGCTAAGATATTTCACAACATTGCTATCATGGCTATACGATGACCCACGCCCGTCCCTTTACATCCAAAGATAAGACTTCTTACCAAATCAATTGTAAGATAGAAATAACAAAGGAAAGGAAGAAATGAACTAAGACTTTTGAGTAGGTAGATTGTTCCTAGTTGCTTGCTCATTTTCAAATCAAACATCCTTGTCATTTTCAAAACAAACACCAACAATTTCAAAACATCTTTCAAACTTGAAACATTTTCAAAAGATAAACACTTTGTATACGTTCTTACGAACGAGAACTATTACAAAGTTTGCCTAAACGATGGCGCCTTTTCAAAATACTTTCAAAAACCACACAAAGCACATTTTTCAAACAAAAGCAAGTGATCTAGCAAGTAACTAAGAGCCCATAGATAACTATGGATGAAAAGGGTGCTAACACCTTCTCTTTTCAGCCTTTTCTTTTGGATAAAAGAAAAGTCGGTGGCAACTCTTGCTAACCGCAACATTTACGATAAAACGCAAAATACCCAAGTCAGTTCTCCCACCGTATCACAAAACTGGTGACTTTGCTAGGGAATTAAATTAAAAGTGGGGTTACCTTAGGGCTAGATCACCTTTACTTGCTTTCATTGTTTGACTTGTATGCTTTATATTTTGGTTCTTTGTTTGGGCTTAAATCCCCCACCAGGATTTAGGATACCTTATAGGTAAGTAGAAATACATTGTGGAAACTGTGTGGGGTATACCGACATGGTCTAAATAATAGCTACGTTAGTATGACATATTTGTGGGTACCGGTAGCCCTTGAGTAGTCAAGGAGAATACGAGGCCGCTGAGTGATGTCATGAATCACTAACTGACTTTAGAACCTTTACTTGACCAACTTGGTCATTAGGACGTAGTGAGATGACCGACTTTGGTGCAGTCCGAAGTTGGTAGATACTCGATACTACACTCATTGAGGTTTGGATTTTTGGGATATTTCGGTCGCTATTAAAGAGGCTTGCGCTGAAACAATGCCCAAGAAGACAAACCAGTGATATTGAGCTCCCTTAGAACCCGATTACTATTTCTAGGACAGGTTTGAGCCAACTAAACTTCAAGAGGGTACTTACCTATGAGACTCCATGCAAGCCTAAACCTAAGGACTTGTTTGTTTTGTTTGTATATATTTACTTGTATATAACATCATAAACATCATAACATCATACTCATACTCACAAACTATTTCAAGGATTTTTGGGATTTATCTTTGTTCTGTTTTGTAGGACATGGATTCTATTCGCAGGAAAACCATTCAAGTCAATCTCGTAAGGATCCCTCCTCAAATCAAAGAGTTAGCATCAAGGGTTCCTGAGAATTCTCCATTCACTGAAAGACATGGTCCCCTTTTTAACTTGGTTACCTCCAATACTGGTGAAGATATGATGAAGGTGCTCTTCCAATTCTTTGGTCCTCTACACCATTGCTTCACTTTTCCCGATTATCAACTTGTGCCAACTTTGGAAGAATTCTCCCAACTCTTGAGGATTCCTATTCTCAACCAACTACCCTTCAACGGTACAGAAAGATATCCAAAACCTGAAGAGATTTCTCAAGCCCTACACTTGCAACAATCTGATGTCACAACTAATTGGGAAACAAGGAGTGGTGTCAAAGGTTTCTTGGCCAAGTTCTTGTTTGAGAAAGTTCAAGATTGTTGGAACTCCTTGGATTTGCAAGCTTTTTAGGAAATTGTGGCCCTTCTCATCTATGGGATGGTTTTGTTTCCAAATCCTGATCAACTCATAGATGTAAATGCCGTTAAAATCTTCATGTCTCGTAACCCGATGCCTGCTTTGTTAGGAGACATACTACATTCTTTTCACTCTTGCACTATGAGGAAGAGAGGTGTCCTAATGTGTTGCACTCCTCTCTTGGAAAGATGGTTTATTTTGCATCTTCCCCAATTTGTATTAAAGAATAAGCAAGGTTCAAGGTGGTCCCATAGGTTGATGACGCTCAGACATTCAGATATTCATTGGTGTTCCCGATCTTTGGAGAATGTTACTATCATCGACCGTTGTGGAGAATTCCATAATGTCCCCTTACTTGGAATTAGAGGAGGTATCACTTACAACCCCTTCTTAGGCTTACGACAATTTGGTTACGCCCGAAGGGATGGTCCACATGAGATGCTTATCCAAGGAGTAGTATTTGACTACGAGAATGACGATCAAGGTTACCGCCAGAGGTTTATCCGAGCTCGGAGGATGTTGAACAAGGTGGATAGCAAGATGCTAGGACACAAGAATTTCATTCCCATCAAGCCTTACCTTAAACGGGTGCGAGCTCGTGCTCAGAAACTTGTGATGCCTTATCCTTCCATCTTACCAGTCATCATGGAGCCTGTCGTTGAAGGAGATGTTTCCTACACTATCCTCCATCCTGACATGCCTACCTCTCTTGAAGACTTGCAAAAAGGATGGATTCAGCTTAAGGAAGAACAAGATACTTTCGATCCTCAATTCTATGCTAGTGAGAAGAGAGTCTTGGAGCTTACGAAGCAGTTACAAGAAGAGCAAAGGGTGAACGCCTATCTCACACCGAAGAGGATGCGTTCAGTATTTTTATCTTAGAAAGTTATTTTGTAAGCCCAAGAGGCATGATGTAATATTTCTTGTTTTTTTAATGAAAATTAATGTTTGTTCATTCTTTTGTCTATACAAATTTAAATCTCATTAATCCTTGAAATCATTTGCATGTACATATTCCATGCATCATAACATGCCAGGTTTTCGCATAACAAGTTTCCTTATCTTTCTGCTGTTTATTTCTGCAAGATGGATCTAGAGAAAACTGTGAAGGATCTCCAAGCCAAAAATTCTCAGTTCCAGGAAACTCTACTCGCCCTAGCCAAGGGGCAGCAAGATATGATGGCTTTGCTGGCCGTTAAGAAAAAGCCCAAGAACAAAGTTATACTCAACATGGGTAGAAGGTTCAAGGAGACCGTCCGTCAAATCCCAGTAGGAGGAGATTCATCTGAAGAGGACGAGAACCATATTGGTGAGGTCAAGAGTACTCAGGCTGACTGTGTCAATGATCAAGTATCTGATGATGATTATTTTGACGAGCATTATCCACCCACTGATATCAAATATAAGCAGTTAGAAGACAAGTTGAAAGATGTTGAAATCTAAGCTGTCCCTGGTTTAGATTTTGACGATTTGGGTTTGATCTTTGGGGTAGTCATTCCCCACAAATACAAAATACCAGTATTTGCAAAGTACAATGGGGTTTCTTGTCCAAAACTCCATTTGAAATCTTATGTACGCAAGATACAGCCGCACACTACTGATGAGAAGCTTTGGGTTCACTTTTTCCAAGAGAGCTTGGATGGAACACAACTTGAATGGTTTTATCAGTTGGATGGATCCCATATCAATACTTGGGAGGATTTAGCTACTGCATTCTACCATCAGTATCAGTACAACACGGACTTGGCGCCAACGAGGGTTCAATTACAAGATATGACCATGGGAAAGAATGAGGGATTTAAGGAATATGCGCAAAAGTGGAGAGACCTTTCTAGTAGGGTCCAACCACCCTTTAATGATAGGGAGAACATCGACATGTTCATGTGCACTTTATCTGGTCCCTTCTTTAATTTGTTGGTCGGCTGCTCTTCTTCTGGTTTCACCGAATTGATCTTAACCAGTGAAAGAGTTGAAAGTGGCATAAAAATTGGGAAAATCTATGTGGCGTCCACCTCCACTTCCAATCCTATCAAGAAGCCTTTTTCTGCAAAAAAGGAAGTCAATGCTGTGTACGGGGCAAGGGCCTGTGCCAAGAAGAATGATCATCCGTATGTAAATTATGTTCGAATCTCCAATCCAACTCCTACTCCAAGACCTTCTACAAATCATCAACGTTTTGAAGCTCCAAGAAGACAATTCACGAGGTTAGGCATGTCACTGTCTCAAGCCCTTCAACATTTGCTAAAGGCTAATTTAGTGATGTTGCGCGACCCTCCTACCAACCCTGATACCTCGTCACTAAAGTATAATCCAAATGCTAAGTGTGCTTACCACTCAAGCAGCCCCGGGCACGAGACTGACCAGTGCTGGGCCTTGAAGAACAAAATCCAAGATTTGATTGACAACAAGACTATTGAATTTGATCCTCCTCCAACGCCGAATGTAATTACCGCTCTGATGCTAAAGCATGACAAGAGTGTTAATGTTGTTGAAGATACAATTTTTGTTGCCTCTGTTGAAGAATTGACTACTCCGTTGAATATAATCAAAAATAATCTGTTGAAAGCTAGGATCTTCCCTGGCTGTGTAAAAGACTGCGTGTGTTGTACCCAACAACTCAATGGATGTGAAGGGCTGAAGAAAGGCATTTAACGCCTGATGGATAGCCATGAAATTATATTTGAGAAAACCCCACTTGCCAAAAGTTTGATTAACAAATGTGAAGACCTCTCCATTATTACCATCTCAAACAAGCCTCTTAGGATCAGCTCCAAAGGTCCTATTAGGATTTCAAATGAATCCACTGTCGCTCCCTTAATAATTACTAATCCCGGACCAATTCCCCATTCCTCAAACAAGGAAGTACCATGGAACTATGATGCTGAGGTGTTCTATCATGGGATTAAACAAGTCGCCTGGATTGAAGAAGAAAAAGATGACAATGTTGGTAACATAGCTGGATCAAGCAAAGTAACTAGGATTAGGAGAATATTTTCACCCAATATCTCACCACCAGTTGTTACAAGGACGCCCATCCGCATTACTGCTGCCAAGCCAAGTACCGATACAAGAGGGAAAGAGAAGGTTGTTGAGCCTGATGTGATTGAAGTACCCTCCAAGGATGTTGTTGATGGAGAGCCCTCCGCTCGTGATATGGATGAGATCTTGAAGATAATAAAAAGAAGAGACTTCAAGATTGTGGAACAGTTGGGGAAAACCCCTTCTAAGATTTCAATGTTGTCATTGCTGCTTTGTTATGATGCCCATGCTCGGACATTAATCAAGTTCTTAAAAAAGGCTCATGTCCCCCATGAGACAACAACAAACCAATTTGAGAATTGCGTGGCTAGCCTGACAGTTGATAATGGCTTGGGATTTTCAGATGCTGACTTAACACCTCTTGGGAAGAATCACAATAAAACTTTACATGTTTATGTGAAGTGCAAAGGGACTACCTTAGCACATAGGCTAGTCGACTCTGGTTCTTCTCTGAATGTATTAACCAAGGGGGCGTTAGACCATCTAGACTGTGAGGGTTTAGTCTTGAAGCCAAGTGATATCATTGTAAGGGAATTTGACGGACCAAAGAGGACTGTTCATGGGGAAGTAGATCTTCCAATCAAAGTGGGCTCCCAAATCTTCAACTCCACCTTCTATATTATGGATATTTGTCCTGCCTATTCTTGTCTTTTAGGTCTCCCGTGGATCCATAAAGCTGGGGCAGTAACCTCAACTATCCATCAGAAACTCAAATATCCAGTCAAGGGGAGAAAGTCACTGTCTGTGGAGAAGAAGAGTTTATGGTAAGCCACCTTAACTCATTCAAATATGTAGAAATGGATGGAGAATTCATTGAAACCCCATGTCAAGCCTTTGAAGTCATGCCACCAATGATTGCTGTTACCAAATGTTCTTCTGATGAGTCTAAAGCTATTAAGGCCACACCGAAGATGGTTTCAGTCAAAGATGTTCGTGCGGCAATTGAAGAAGGAAACTGTGATACTTGGGGATGACTCCTTGATATCCCATTTAAAGCAGAAAAGTTTGGTTTGGGCTTCACTGTCAAAGTTCAAAAGGAAGTAAGGCATGCTCGCACTGGGAAGCCACCTCTCTGCATTGGAAGCCATGAAGTTAACACTGTGGGAGATTCTGATGAAGAAGCTGCATTTGAAGATTGGGTGTACCCAACTACAACGGAGCTGAAGAGTTGGCATGCAAAGGACTTTGTGCCCATCTCCTTCATTGAGGAGTAATCTACTTGTTATTGCTTTTCTTTCAATTCAAGAACATTTTGTCTATAATATTCAAACAATGACTTTTAAGCCATGTGCCTGGCTCGGGGCACTTTGGTCCATTTGTCAAGGCTTTTATTTATTTTCATCTAATCATATGATCATTCAGTATATTGGACTCTTTTTCATTCAAATATTTGTGTTCATTGTCTTTCCTTTCTTTCAAATACATTTTCAAAAAGATAGCCATGTATCTTACATGCACACACACATTCTTGCAGGTCCTCATCCACTCTGGATCCTATTGCCAATGACTCTACTATTGCTGACTACGACTTCGAATGTCCAATCAACCAAGCCGAAGACGAAGGCGAGGAAGATTGTGAAATACCGGGAGAACTAGACATACTTCTATTACAAGAGGAAAAAGCTATTCACCCGTACGAAGAGTCAGTTGAAGTCATCAATCTGGGTATTGAGGCAGATAAGAAGGAAATCAAGATCGGCGCTAACTTAGAAGACATTATCAAGAGCAGGTTGGTTCAAATGTTGCATGATTATGTGGAAGTATTTGCTTGGTCTTATGAAGATATGCCTGGTTTGGATATCGACATCGTAGTTCATCGTCTTCCGACAAAATAAGACTGCCCTCCTGTTAAACAAAAGGTTCGTCTCATGAGGCCTGATATGCTTGAGAAGATCAAAGTTGAAGTAATGAAACAGTTTGATGCAGGGTTCCTAGCAGTGACATCTTATCTCTAATGGGTTGCCAATGTGGTGCCAGTGCCAAAGAAGGACGGGAAAGTTTGCATGTGCATAGACTATAGGGATCTGAATAGGGCAAGCCCCAAGGATGATTTCCCTCCACCATACATTGACGTCTTGGTCGATAATACTGCTAAGCATAAAGTCTTCTCATTCATGGATGGTTTCTCAGGATATAATCAAATAAGGATGGCTCCCGAAGATATGGAGAAGACTACTTTCGTTACGCAATGGGGAACCTTCTGCTACAAGGTCATACCGTTCGGATTGAAGAATGTAGGGGCAACATATCAAAGGGCTATGGTAGCTTTGTTTCATGACATTATACATCATGAAATAGAGGTCTATGTGGATGATATGATTGCCAGATCACAAACTGAAGAAGAACATCTCGATCACCTGTACAAACTATTCGAAAGACTGAAAAAGTACAAGCTGAGGTTAAACCCTAAAAAAGTGCATGTTTGGAGTACGATCTGGAAAGCTTCTAGGTTTTGTTGTCAGCAATAAAGGCATTGAAGTTGATCCTGCCAAGGTAAAGGCCATCTAGGAAATGTCAGTCCCTCATTATGAAAAGGAAGTTAGAGGATTCTAGGGTCGTCTCAATTACATTGCCCGCTTCATATCACACTTAAATGCTACTTGTGAGCCACTCTTCAAACTCTTGAAGAAAGATCAGGTAGTCAGATGGAATGATGAGTGCCAAGCTGCTTTCGAAAAGATCAAAGAGTATCTACAAGAGCCTCTTATTCTCATGCCTCCAGTTGAAGAAAGACCCTTGATCATGTACTTGACAGTACTAGAGAACTCTATTGGGTGTGTTTTGGGCCAACATGACGAGTATGGCCGAAAAGAGCATGTTATTTATTACTTGAGCAAAAAGTTTACCGACTGTGAAACCAGATATTTAGTGCTCGAGAAAACTTGTTGCGCTCTGGCATGGGCTGCTTGCCGGCTAAGATAGTATATGTTGACTCATACCACTTTGTTGATTTCTAAAATGGACCCATTCAAGTACATTTTTGAGAAACCTGCCCTTTCCGGACAGATAGCCAGATGGAAAATGATCTTGACTGAGTACGACATTCAATATACTACTCAAAAGGCCATCAAAGGAAGCGTACTAGCTGATCATTTGGCCCATCATGCTGTGGATAATTACCAGTCTATGAACTTCGACTTCCCTGGCGAGAACATCATGCTAGTAACCGATTGCGAGAAACCTAGATCGTATGGCGGACCTGAACAAGGATCCCGATGGAAAATGGTATTCAATGGAGCTTCCAATGCCTTGGGTAACATAATTGGTGTTGTGATCATCTCTCCTGAAGGGTGCCACACTCCTTTCACCTCCAGACTATGCTTCAACTGCACAAACAACATGGCTGAATATGAAGTGTGCATCTTGGGTCTGAAAGCTGCTATTGACTTGAGGATCAAGAATTTGAATGTGTTTGGGGATTTTGCTCTAGTGATTAGCCAAGTAAAAGGAGATTGGGACACTAAGCACCCCAATCTCATCCCTTACAAGGAACTTGTGCTATCCCTGATCCCTTACTTTGAAGAGATCACTTTGAGCACTTCCCTAGGGAAGAAAATCAGTTGGCTGACACTTTGGCAACCATGTCTTCAATGTTCAAGGTCAGATGGGATAACGAGGCCCCTATGATTACCATCGAGAGATTCGACGAACTTGCACATTGTTGTGAGCTTGACACTAACGCGTAAAAGCCATGGTACCATGAGGTGATGAGGTATCTTGAAGCGCAAGAGTATCCAGAGGGAGCATCCATCAATGACAGAAAATTCTTACGAAGATTTGCAGCCAAATTCTTCCTAAGTAACGAGATATTGTACAAGCGCAACCATGACTCTACTCTACTCCTATGCATGGATAAGAAGGAGGCAGAGGAAATCATGGAAGATATGCACGACAGACTCTTTGGTACTCACTCAAGTGGATATACAATGGCCAAGAAAATCTTGAGGGCTGGCTACTATTGGTCAACAATGGAGAATGATTTCCATCGACACTCTAGGACTTGCCATAAATTCCAAATTTATGCTGACAAGGTCCATGTGCCTCCTATCCCTCTGAACGTCATGACTGCTCCATGGCCATTTGCAATGTGGGGCATTGATATGATTGGAGAAATCAAGCCCACCCCTTCCAACGGACATCGCTTCATTCTTGTCGCTATCGACTATTTCACCAAGTGGGTTGAAGCCGCTTCTTTTACCTCAATCACAAAGAATGCGGTAGCCAAATTCATCAGACAGAACCTCATCTGCCGTTATGGTATCCCCGAAAGGATCATCACCGACAATGGGACTAACCTCAACAATGCTATGATTACTGAGCTTTGCACTTAGTTTAAGATTAAGCATCATAATTCTTCTCCATATAGACCGAAAATGAATGGCGCAGTCGAAGCAGCCAACAAAAATATCAAGAAGATTATGCAGAAAATGGTGGTAACCTATAAGGATTGGCATGAGATGTTTCTGTTTGCTCTACATGGCTACCACACTTCAGCTAGAACATCAACCGGGGAAACTCCCTTTTCTCTAGTCTATGGCATGGAAGTTGTTTTGCCAGTGGAAGTTCAGATTCCCTCGCTGAGGATTATGAATGAAGCAGGTTTAAGCGAAGACAAGTGGATTAAAATGAGATTGGATCAGCTGAACTTGATCAACGAAAAATGATTGGCTGCTGTTTGTCATGGTCATACGTACCAAAAATGTATGATCAAGGCTTTCAACAAAAAAATCAAGCCTCGAATATATCAAGCTTTTGACTTGGTGATAAAGCGCATCATTCTGCCACAAGGAGACCCCAGAGGAAAATGGACTCCCACCCATGAAGGGACATTTGTTGTCAAGAGAGTGTTCTTTGGCAGTGCCATGATGCTGACTACCATGGACGATGAAGACTTTCCACATCCTATCAACGTGGAAATAGTTAAAAAATACTACGCATAAGAGACTCGCTAGGTTGACACACCTAGGCTAAATAAGGGCATCCCGGCAAACCAAAAGGTTTGGGCAAAAATTAGGGATATATGCGAAAGATTGTACACCCGACAAGTTGAAAACCCGAAAGGGCGACTTGGGTAAAAATGGGTATCCTGTTGGGCTGAAAACCCGAAAGGGCGGTCCAAGAAAAAGTTAAGGATTAAAAGCGTATGACTATGTCCCGTGGATTCACCACAGTCAACTTTATCACCAAGGTCCGAGTTCAAACGGTCCAAGATCAATCCAATCAATTTCTGTCAACGGCAATGGAAATTCAAAGACATTGGGGGTAATAGTAGAGTTGGAAGGCAATGAGATCATTTCACATGGCTATTTGATTTTGTTTTCAATTTTGTTTCCCTTTCAACGATTTCCTCTTACTAGGATTTCCATCTCTTTGTACAAAAATGCCTATTCACAGGCAAAATACCAATACAAATATACTTTGAAGTGCAAACTTTCTGTTTTTTGTTTTGAATGCAAATTTGTCCAATGACTAAAATTGAATGAACATATGCATATGAGCATAATTAAAATTGTTTGGCACATATGACCTAAGCAATAACAAGCACCTCTTTAATGTATTTGGAATACCCCCACAGAGTTATTTCATTAACATCCTCCTCAACAAAGTTACTCACAAAGTCTCTTTGCATAAGATAATCCCCAACCAAAGTCTCAATCTCTTGACAGCTCTCTCTCCAGCTAAGTTGAATCTTACAAGTAGAGGTGTAACACCCCAATTCTACCTCGGCGAATTATGTAAATAAATCAGAGTTATAAAAATCATTCATGCAAATGAATCGGGATGCCACAAATTCTTCTATCAAAATTCATTGCATTCATCGTGGATATATAACACTTTTAAAACATCGTATGAACCATCATCATAACATCTTTAATTAAATAACTCAACATATACGCAGCGGAATTCTTAATAACATCTTTATCATCAATACAACAACTTCGAAACAACACAATTTAATAGTAATAAACTAAAAGTTCAACAACTGAATAATCAAAAATCAAAAGAAACAAGCGTTCATCCCCCCGAGTGTTACATATCAGAGCAATGACAGCAACTCGAACTATTGAAGGTATATAACCTTCACTCTCGATTACCTGCACATTACCAACATAAGGGCAACATTCAAACATAAGGGGTGAGATATCTAACAATATAATAAAGCGTATGATAATTAATATATTAAATTAGATCACATAACATCACCCCTTCTTATCTCATAATCAACAACAATCACAACAATAATACACATTCACAACATCAATGCACAACTTCTGTATGCAATCAAATAATGCGACTCAATACTATGCAAATGCATGTGGTACCATTGGAGCAGAACTCCCATCTCAAAACTTGCCAATTAATAGAGGCATCAACAAGGCATAAGCCTTCATCTCAATATTCGCCAATACTGGCCATCTCAACGAGCATAAGCTCCATCTCAAAGTGCAATGTATGCGACACAATCACGAAGGTAATGACAACACCATAATTAACAACATCTCAAATACAACATCATCGTTGGCCAAAGGCCTACATCTTAAAGCATCTCAACATCTCTTCCTCAACATCTCATATCATCATAATAATTCATCAAACATCATTTATTCATCATAAATTATCAACACAACATCATTAATAAAATCTCATCAATAACTCAGCTGTACATTAATACGACAGTAACTCATACTGCTATTCTATAATCTTACATCATTACTATCATTACTCCTACTATTACAAATCAAACAGCAGCCTATAAACATTTCATCCTTATCATTCAGCATAAAAACCAACATAATGATTAACGCGGGAATTAACTCTAGTCCTAATTGGGATTACTAGGGTTATCTATCCTACTCTTCATTTTAATCCTCAAGAATTAAAGCTCATCGCGTTAGCTATTCAACACTTCGAACGACATCACAAACGGAGTCCGAAAACTCAAGTTACAACCTTTTCTAAACGATTCTGCCAAAAAAACAGACAACATGGGTCGACACATATCTCCTTGGATCGATGCGTACTGCACTGAACTCGCAACATGAGTCGACACATCCTCTCATGTATCGACTCATCCTGAGTTTAACACACAACATGTATCGACACATGCCCCTACGTATCGACTCATCCTGAGTCTAAAGATCCTAATGTATCGACACAAGGCCTCTTTGTGTCGACTCATACTAAGTCTCAAAACCTTCTTGTATCAACACATAGCATTTGGGGTCGACACATCCTGTTCTATCTATCCTGCATAATTTCTGCGATTTTCTCTGCGTTTTCACTACGGGTTCCATACATTAAGCCCTAAAAACCTAATCTAATCATAAATAATCATCACTTACAGTTATCCTATAATCCTACATCAATTACACAACATCGGGATATCATCATTCATCTTTCAATCAACAATTCTCATCATACAACAACATGTAATTCAATCATGAACAAAACAACACTTTAACATATAATCCCATAAACCAATTATCATGAACCCAATTATAGAGTAAGAACCCCACCCTTACCTTGGATTGAAGTTTGCTCTATAATCTTCCGGTTGAGAAACCTCATTCTGCCGTTTTTCCTCTTTTTTCCGGCAGCTTCACGTTCTTCTTCTCAATCCTTATTCTTCTACTGCCTCCTCTTTTCTATTATTTATAGCAACAATAAAATAACCTATTATTCTTTATTCCTTATTGGGCTTAAAACTAATACACGCCCTTATTACTACTTACATTCCTTAAAACAAGCCCACATCAAATAATATTATACTTCTAATATTATTTCACCATTTAATAAAATAATTAAATCCAATTAATCACAACACATATTCTCAAATATTTCAAAAATAATTTAATTAAATAATTAATTAAATTACGGGCGTTACAACTCTCCCCCATTTAGAATATTTTCTTCCTCGAAAATTTACTTCAATCAAACAACTCAGGGTAGGAGTCTCGCATCTTGCTCTCCAACTCCCAAGTCATGCTTTCTCTGGCAGCTTTTAGCCAAACCACCTAAACCAAAACAATCTCTTTGCCCCTCAAAGTCTTTATTTCACGATCCTCGATCCGTACAGGCATTGTCCCCACCGTAAGATTATCCCGTACTTGCATATCGTCCATATGAATCACATGAGATGGATCTGAAATATACTTCCGGAGTTGCGACACAAGAAATACATCATGAAAATTCGAAATATTAGGAGGTAAAGCCACTCTATAAGCAACATTCCCCACTCTCTCTGAAATCTGATATGGTCCAATAAAACGAGAAGTGAGCTTCTTAGACTTCAATGCTCGCCCAACACCAGTCACAGGTGTAACTCTTAAAAACACATGCTCACCAGCTTGAAATTCTAAATCCTTCATTCGCTTGTCATGATAACTCTTCTGTCTACTTTGGGAAGCTTTCATATTTTCTCGAATCAACTTTACCTTCTCAGTAGTTTCACGAACAAGTTTAGGTCCAAGTACTACACTTTCACCAGATTCATGCCAACATAATGGAGTTCTACATCTTCGACCATACAATGCCTCAAAAGGTGCCATCCTAATACTAGAATGGTAACTGTTATTATAAGTGAACTCTATCAACGGAAGATAAGTATCCCACGAAACTCCCTGCTTAAGAACACATGCCCTCAGCAAATCTTCCAACGATTGAATCGTCCGTTCAGTCTGACCATCTGTCTGAGGATGATACGCTGAACTCAATCTAAACTTAGAACCCAACGCTTCTTGCAAACTCTTCCAAAAATCAGAAGTAAATCTTGGATCTCTATTTGACACAATGCACAAAGGAACACCATGCAGCTTCATAATTACACTAGTGTAAATCTCAGCCAACTTCGACACTGGAAAGCTGATGTTAATAGGAATAAAATGAACCGACTTCATAAGCCTATCAACAATCACCCAAATTGAATCATGCCCTCTTAAAGTATTAGGTAACCCCGTCACAAAATCCATTGAAATGCTATCCCATTTCCATTCTGGAACTTCTAACGGTTGTATCAACCCTGCAGGCTTCTGATGTTCAACTTTCGACTTCTGACAAGTCAAACATGCATACACAAATCGAGCCACATCACTCTTTATTCCAGGCCACCAAAACAAACCTTTCAAATCTTGATACATCTTTGTAGCTCCTGGATGAATACTCAACTTGCTTCTACGACTCTCCTCAAGTATCACTTTCTTCATCTCATCATCATTAGGAATACAAATCCGATTACGAAATCTCAACACACCTTGCGCATCCAGCTTAAAATCACTAATCTCAGACTGATCAACCCCAACCATCAAATCAACCAGTTTAACATCCAACTTCTAAGCTTCTCTGATACTGTCTAGAAATTCATTATTAATCTTCAACGTACCCAACATAACACTTCACAGAGTAACCTTGCAAACTAAGCTCATATCTCTGAACTGCTCAATTAATTCCAACTCTTTAACCATCATTGCTGACATATGTAAAGTTTTTCGACTTAACGCATCAGCTACCACGTTCGCTTTTCCTGGATGATAATTCAAACTGAAATCATAATCCTTTAACAATTCCAACTATCTTCGTTGCCTCATATTCAATTCCTTCTGATCGAATAAATACTTTAAGCTTTTATGGTCACTAAACACTTCAAATCTAGAACCATAAAGATAGTACCTCTAAACATTCAACACAAAAACAAATGTAGCAAGCTCTAAATCATGTGTATGATAGTTCTTCTCATGAGTCCTTAACTGCCTTGACGCATAAGCAACTACCTTACCATTCTGCATAAGCACACTTCCTAAATCCATCTTAGAAGCATCACAATACACCACAAAAGGCTCTCCTGGATTAGGCAACGTCAAAATCGGATCCGACGTCAATCTCTTCTTTAATGCTGTAAAACTTTCTTCGCACTGAACATCCCATATGAAAGCTATACCTTTACACGTCAACTTAGTCAACGGAAGTGACAACTTAGAAAAACCTTCGATAAACCTTCTATAGTAACCAACTAATCCCAAAAAGCTTCTAATCTCAGTAGTTAACTTCAGAGTTTCCCATTGTAACACAACATCAACCTTCGATGGATCTACAACAATGCCACTACCTGAAATCACATGACCAAGAAAACTCACCTCTTTCAGCCAGAATTCACACTTAGACAACTTTGCATACAACTTCTTCTCTTTCAAAACTTGCAACACCACCCGTAAGTGTTCTGCATGCTCTTCTTCTGACTTTGAGTAAATCAAAATGTTATCAATGAACACCACTATGAACCAATCCAAATAAGTATGAAAGAAACGATTCATATACTCCATGAATACTCCTGACGCATTAGTAACACTGAAAGGCATCACCGAATACTCATAATGTCCATAGCGCATTCTGAAAGCCTTCTTCTGGATATCTTCATCCTTCACTTTAATCTGATGGTAACCCGACCTCAGATCAATCTTACTAAACACACGAGCATACACCAATTGGTCCATCAAGTTATCTATTCTTGGAAGCTGATACTTGTTCTTAATCGTCACTTTATTAACTGTCTATAATCAACACAAAGCCTCATACTTCCATCTTTCTTCTTTACTAACAACACTGGAGCTCCCCACGTCGATACACTTGGTCTTACAAACTTCTTTTCGAGTAACTCCTCCAATTTCTTCTTTAACTCTGACAATTCAGATGCAGACATCCTGTATGGTGCCATAGACACAGGTTTGGTACCAGGTACAAGATCAATAGTAAATTCAACTTCCCTCTATGGCAGTACATCAAGAATCTCTTCAGGGAAAACTTCAGGAAATTCACACACCCCTGCAATTCCTCAATTATAGCTTGAGTCTCTACAGATAGCGAAGCCATCAACGAGAACATTTGTGCTTCCTCTTGCATCAACTCCCTCAACTCTCTAGCAGACAACAAACCATCTTCTTCTGCTTCAGGAGTAGAAAACCTCACAGACTTGTTATAACAGTTAATATATGCACAATTATGATCTAACCAGTTCATACCCAAAATCACATCCAAACCTCTTAACGGTAAATAAACCAAATCAACAGCAAAGTCTCTGTCGAAGATCGACAAGAGACACTTCAAACAAACTAAAGAAGTAGTCACCGACCCCTTGGCTAGAGTATCGACGACCATTTCTCCATTCAAAGAAGACAACATAAGACCCAATCTTTCAACACAATCAGCAACAATAAAACAATGAGTAGCACCGGTATCAATAATAGTAATTAAAGGAGTACTATTAATGAAACATGTACCTCTAATAAGTTTGTCCTCCATAGCTGTCTGATCCTCAACCGAAGCAAACACTTTACCACTTGACTGAGCCCTCTTCGGTTTCGGGCACTGACTACCAATATGCCCTTATTCTCTATAATTGAAACAAATCACATCCTTATGTTCACACTCAGATACAACATGTCCATTCTTACCACAACGGAAACACCTCTTCACTTCAGTAGTACACACATTACTCTTATGCCCAGGTTTTCCACACTTAAAACAAACCACACCAGCAGGAGCATCTCCCCCACTAGTCCTCTGACCCTGAGCAACTTCCTGTTTACCTTTACTAGCTGGGGTGTCATAAGGCTTACCACGATTCTGTTGGTGCTTACCCCTCTTCTCACTGATAATCTTGTAATGAGCATTATTATCCTCCTCATAAATCCTGCAACTATCAACCAAATCAGCAAAGACACTGATCTTTTGGTATCCAACTGCCTTCTTGATCTCTGGGTGCAACCTGTTCTCAAACTTGATACACTTCGAAAACTCATCATCTGCCTCAGCATAGTGCGGATAAAACTTATCCAACTCAGAAAACTTGGTAGCATACTCAACAACCGACATATTTCCTTGCTTCAACTCAAGGAAATCAATCTCCTTCTTCCCACAAACATCTTCAGGAAAGTACTTCCTCAAAAATTCCCTACGGAACACAACCCAAGTGACATTCTCACCTGCAGCCTCCAACTTCTGACAAGTCTCTAACCACCAGTCATCAGCCTCGACTACTAGCATATGAGTCCCATACCGAACCTTCTGCTATGGAGTGCAGTCCATCACACAGAAGATTCTCTCAATCTCTTTCAACCACTCCAATGCTCCATCAGGATCATACTTTCCCTTGAACGTAGGTGGATTCTCTCTCTGGAAAGTCGCCAAACTACGAGATCCAGCATTCCCGTCAGCATTCGGCTGATTTTCCATCGCATGAGCCATTGCTTCTAGAGCAGCAACAAGTGCAGCATCATTCCTTCCATCCATCTCAACTTATCACTACAACATAAACAACGGTTAGAACTCAAATTAACAATACTCGATTGTTAGACAACTACGACTCAACAACAAGATCAGACCAACCAGGCTCTGATACCAACTTTGTAACACCCCAGTTCTACCTGGGAGAATTATGTAAATAAATCAGTTATAAAAATCATTCATGCAAACGAATCGGGATGCCACAAATTCTTCTATCAAAATTCATTGCATTCATCGTGGATATATAACACTTTTAAAACATCGGATGAACCATCGTCATAACATCTTTAATTAAATAACTCAACATCTACGCAGCGGAATTCTTAATAACATATTTATCATCAATACAGCAACTTCGAATCAACACAATTTAATAGTAATCAACTTAAATTTCAACAACTGAATAATCAAAAATCAAAAGCAACAAGCGTTCATCCCCCCGAGTGTTACATATCCGTGCAATGACACCGACTCGAACTATTGAAGGTATACAACCTTCACTCTCGATTACCTGTACGTTACCAACATAAGGGAAACATTCAAACAGAAGGGGTGAGATATCTAACAATATAATAAAGCGTATGATTATTAATATATTAAGTTAGATCATATAACATCGCGACTTCTTATCTCATAATCAACAACAATCACAACAATAATACACATTCACAACATCAATGCACAACTTCTGTATGCAATCAAATAATGTGACTCAATACTATACAAATGCATGTGGTACCATTGGAGCAGAACTCCCATCTCAAAACTTGCCAATTAATAGAGGCATCAACAAGGCATAAGCCTTCATCTCAATATTCGCCAATACAGGCCATCTCAACGAGCATAAGCTCCATCTTAAAGTGCAATGTATGCGACACAATCATGAAGGTAATGACAACATGTTGTACCCAAAAATTTGCCCTCCCATTTCCTCAACATTTTCTCATCACAAAACCCTTGAAGATCAAGATCCAGTTAGGGTTTCCTCTGCTCAAGACTTCTCCTTGCACTGTGGACCCAAATTAGGGTTTGTGTTTGAACAAAGATGTTTTGACCTAAAATGCCTAAGATGACTTTCATGCTTCATGTTGGACTCCCAAGTTTATCCACACCAAGTTTCAAGTCTTAATTCCAAGTTTTGCCCAGTCAATTGGACAGATGACCTAGAAATAAGCTGTATTGGGGAAAAAGTCAACTGTGGCCAATTGACAGTCAAGACTCATGAAAATTGACCCACATCAACATTATGAACTCACATGAACCATTTGATCAAGTTTGGATCACAATTCCACAAGAAATTTAATCAGATCACCAAAGGGGCAAAATTGTCATTTTTAGGGTTTTGACTGCACAAGGGTAATTTTTGATTGTTTGACCCAACCAATGGCAAACCAAGCTCACATATGGACTCAAGGACCCCATGGAATTATATTGACATACTCAACAAACTCAAAAAATCCCAAGTACACAAGATTGACAGTTGAATTTCCCAGTCAATTGATCAATTTTGACTGTATACTGAAAAGTCAAACTTTGACTTTTTGGTCAAAATCAAGAGTCAAGATTCATTTTTCATCAAAACATGCCAAATCATGAAACTTGTTCACCAAGAAACCAAGAAATGCAAATTAGGGTTTGAAATAGGAATTTTTCATAACTTAGAATTTTTCTAAGTTATGAAAAACCCTAATTTTTCCCCAACTTTGCCTCACTTTCTCACCAAGATTCATTTGGATTCAAACAAAAGTCAAAACATTAAAGTTGTATCTTGTTGCATAATCTACAACTTTGATTCACAAAGTTTTCCCAAATGAGGCTTGTATCTCAAGTTACAAATTTTTGAATAAGGGCACTAAACCATTCATAACTTAGTGAAAATTTGACCTTTTTGACAAGGTTTTCTACCTAACTTCAAGGCCATTTTCCATACACTTCCACTTGGAATTTCAATTTGCATTTCAAAGATGGATTGTAGTACACATTCCAAGCTTTCCAAAATGTCCAAGAACTTCTCAAACAACCTCATGGTTAGGGAGAATCGAATTTTGCAAAATGGGAAAAAGTCACTTTTGTTCTTGGCCATGTACATGTTCATAACACTATGCATTTCAATCTCAGCATGCTTAAGCTACATTACAGGTCCTAAAACCCTTTGACACTCATAAATTTAATGCAAAACCATTGTGCCAAGTTGTTATTCTAAGCATTTGGACATTACATGGAGAATTAACCCTAAACTAGAAAAAGCATTATTTCCATTTTGAAAAAGTAGAACTTTATGTCAAGTTTGCAATCCAAGTGGTACAGTCCAAATATTCTTGGCACAAGTTTGTGAGCAAATTGCACTGATCAAGGCCAATGTATGCAGCATAGTGTGAGGGCCTGTACAGGCTAGAATCATCAAGTGGCCATTGCTTGCTTTAAGTTCAAGTAAGATAGCATAACTTGTACCAACTCTGAGATCAGCCTACAAACAGTTAGACAAACTTATCAAACACATTCCACACATTGATCCAAAGCTGAAGCACGAGCCTTTCACCTCCAATCCCTCCCAAAACTCAAAATCACCTTGAAACTGCTCAAACAGAGCAACCTCTACAGATTGAGTTCCAACTCTCAATCCTTTCAAGCATTCTTGCCCAAACCAGTTCATACACCTTCCCTACCATCTATGCAAGCTAACCAAAAGCAAAAACACGACCTGTAATCCCTCTAACTGGTTCCACCATTTTCACATTTCTGACTTGCAGGTGAAGTGCTCTAGCTCGATTCAAAAGCTTTCAAGGCAAAGTAAATATTGGAACAACATCACCACACCTCAAGGAAGCTACACCAACCATTATCTTGCCCTGAAAGCTTCTCCTTTGCCAGATAGAACTTCAACTGAACAGGTAAGTTTTTTGAATTCGTATCTCTCTTATTAGGCATCATTAGCTCTAAGTTTGTGAATAAACAATGTTCTACTCATGCCACTGAACATGTACATGTTTTTACTTTTCATTTCTTTTGCTTGAGCTGTGAGAATTTAAGGTTTGAAAATGGCAGAAAACTTAGGTCAGGATTTGGGATTGTTAAAATTCTCTCTCATTTCTGAGAGTTAGGATGAGTTTTTTATATATTTGGAATCGTGATTCAATGCTTGACATGTTTTGTGTTGAAAGTTTGTGCAAAAGCTCAAAGAATCAGGATGTTTGAATCCCTGTTACAAGCGCGCGTTTTTGGCTGGAGGTTGAAGAAGGTGTCTCATGGGCTGGGCCAACTTTTTTTCTACTTTTCACACCATACAATTGCTTCTGCACCCCCCGAGCCCATTTGGTTTATTTTTAATGATTTCTGACTTTTTCTTTTTTTGATTGATTCATTTATTTTTTCTCATGTTATTAAAAATATAAAAATCTTTTTTCTCACCATTTTTTAATTTATTAGGTATTTATGTGATTTTCTTTTGATTAATACACAAATAAATGAATATATACATTTCATTAAAAATATTGAGAAATATGTAAAAATATTTTTATTTTCATTTTTATTTTATTTTACCTTCTGAAAATACTTTATATAAAAAAAAATACCTTTTTTACAAATATTAAATATTATTATTATTTATATATATATAATACACATCTAAAACAATATATATATACATATATTATTTAATATATTTAGAGTAAATACAAAATATATACACTTTTGTTTTTTGTTATTATTAATATTTAATATAAAAATACATTTTTTGACAAATACCTCATTTTATTTTATTTTTATATATATAAATAAATATTTGTACATAATAAATGAATAATGTATTTTATTTAATAGAATTAGGGTTTTACCCTAAATATGAAAATACTCCAAAAATAATACCTTTTTATTTTCTTTTTATTTTACATAAATAATACTTTTTTTCATACATATAAAAATTCTTTTTGCCTTCTTGCATATTTGTTTTTATTTTTATTTTACGCAAATTAATCACCTTGTAAATAATTCAACATTGAGGTAATAGTTTTAGGTTTAAATTCCTTGTCAAAATCCCCATTTGAACATTTGTACCCCCCTTCCCATATATGGTTTTGTAATAGCTTAGTAAATTTATTTTCGCACTTTATTGCTTTCTAATTATACCATGTTAGAATTAGGGTTTGTATGCGAAAAATAACGAAAATAGTTTTGACCTAATTTCAAGATAAATAAAGCATGAAAACGGACACACAAATCACACTTGCACCCCCTAGGGTATTCCACTTGTTGCCTTTCAAAATTGGGCCATATTGCATGTTAGGTCTCTTTGGGCAAAACAAACAAATCAAATGATCATAGTCCCTCGATAACACTTTCAAAATATTGCCAAAACAAATGATCAAGTCCCTTAAAGAAAAGGCCCAAAGATACTTGGCACCATTGCAATTATGGTCTAAACGATGACCCGCGCCCGTCCCTTTCACATCCTAACATGAGATTGTCCACCAAATACAATGGTGGAACAAACTTGTTAAAAGGGTTAAAACATAGCAATAATCTTTGAGAAATTTAGGAGTAGATAACCTCTTAGTTACTTGAATCAAACTTGCAAAAACAAAACACTTGCCTATTTTCTAAAACCACACTTCACAACACTTTCAAAAACAACTTTCAAAAACAAATGAAAACTTTTTTTCAAAAGACATACACCTTTGTATACATCCCCACATGGATCATTACAAAGGTTGCCACCACATTGGCTTCTTTTCAAAACATTTTCAAACCCACACACACAAAGCACCATTTCAAACAATTGAAAATAAAAGGCAAGTGATCTAAGCAAGTAACTAAGAGCCCATGGATAACCATGGATAGAAAGGGTGCTAATACCTTCCCTTTCTATAATCTACTCCCCGAACCCAAGAAAACATCTCAAAAGGTTTTTTGCTGTGCTTTTTAACCTTTCCTTAGGATAAAATAAAAAGTCGGTGGCGACTCTTGCTCAACCGAAACATTTGCGAAAACAAACGCAAAACCTCAAGTCAGTTCTCCCACTGTATCACAGAACTGGCGACTCTGCTGGGGAATAAACTTAAAAGTGGAGTAACCTTAAGGCTTAGATCACCTTTGTTTTCAATTGTTTGCTTTGTTTGCTTTTATATTTGTGGGCTTTGCATCGGAGTTTCATAGATCCTAACCCGGATCTGGGAAATACCCTTTTTAGGTAGCATAATCTGTGAGGGACCTGTCCGGCGTAGACCGACATGGGTGAAGCAGTGGCTACGTTGGTGTGGCACCTTGGTCTGTACCTATATCCCTTGTGTTGAAATGAGGAGAATATAGGTCTTCTAAGGAGTCATTAAACACCAACCGACCATAGAACCCTAAATTGACCAACTTGGCTATTAGGACAGTAGCAGTATGCTACACTCATTGAGGCTAAACTCTCGAGATGGTTCTGGCCGCAAGAAAAGATTGCGATGCTGGAGTTATGACCGATTGAGGGTAGCCAATGATTTGAGATCCTCTAGAACCCGGTTACTTTTGATAGGACAGGTTTTAACCAACGAAACTAAAAGTGGGTAATACCTAAACTTCATGCTGGCCTGAAACCTAAGGGTGTCTTGTGTGACTTGTGTGCCTTACCATGCTTGCCTATGTGAATACTTGTGGTGTGCTTCATCATAACATCATGCCATCATACCATTGCATGCATCCTGTATAAAGGACTAACCCATTTCAAAGACAAAAAGTTTCATCTTTGCTCTGTTTTGTAGGACATCATGATGCCCGTGCGTAGGAATACTATCCGGCTCAACTTTGTTCAACCACCAGTTTTGCTCAAGGATCTGGTTGGCAGGATTCCAAACACTTCTTCCTTCATCAACAGACATGGTTCTCTCCTTGGCTTGATCACTGCAAAATGGGACCAACAACTGATAAGTGTTCTGACCCAGTTTTATGACCCTTCTTATCATTGTTTCACCTTTCAAGACTTCCAGCTGGTTCCTACCCTGGAAGAATTCTCTTACCTGCTTGGGATCCCTGTCTTGGAACAAACTCCATTCACTGGTTTGGAAAAGACTCCTAGGCCTGAAGAGGTTGCTGCAGTCCTCCCCCTGACCAAAGAAGAGGTATTAGCTAACTGGGAAACTAGAAGTGGAGTTAAGGGATTTTTGGTCAAATTTCTGGTTGGCAAGGCTAATGATTTCTGGAATGACTTGGACTTCAAGGCGTACGAGGATATTCTGGCTCTTTTGATCTATGGCCTGGTATTGTTTCCCAATCCTGACACCTTTATCAGTATCCATGTCATAAGGATCTTCATGTCTCGGAATCCTGTACCCACTCTTTTGGGCGATATCCTGCAACAACTCTATGCTCGTACTGCTCGAAAACGGGGAACTCCGTGGTGTTGTGCTCCTTTGCTAGTAAGTTGGTTTATTTCTCATCTTCCTAAGTTCGTGCTGAAGAATGAAGAAGGAAAAGGTTGGGCTCGGAGGTTAATGTCTCTCACAGATAATGACATCACTTGGACTCTCAGAGGTTTGGATGAGGTAGCTGTTATTGACCATTGTGGAGAATACCCTAATGTTCCTTTGATTGGCATCCAAGGAGGAATCTCTTACAATCCCTGCTTAGCTCTCCGTCAGTTTGGAAGAGCCAGAGGAGTTGGGCCTCATGAAATGCTGGTTCCTCACTTTCATTTTGAGTTTCAGGCCGACAGTGACAAACTACGCCATGGATTCATTAGAGCTTGGGACAAAATTCACAAAGCTGACCCACATGAGTTGGGGCCAAAGACTTCTCTACCAATGGAACCCTATTGCAAGTGGGTCCGCATCCGTGCTCAGAGGTTAGAGATGCCGTACGAAGCTGTCAGACCTATCATTCTTGAATCTCCTGATGAAGATGGGGTTCCTCCAACTGTCCTCCCTCCTCAGATACCTACTGATTTTGACACAATGAAGAGATCTTGGGCGCAGCTAAAGGAAGAACGGGATTTCTATCGGGAGAAGTTCAACGAGCAGGAACGGAAGATCCAAAGGCTGACTAAGCAATTGGAAGAAGAGAGAGTCCTGAACAACTACATCAACACTGAGAAAAGGAGGCCATGGGAGCATTGATGGGCTTTGGATATTTCCTTTTATAGCTTTTATTTCCTTTCCAGTATTTTTCATTCCTGTAAAGCCTAAGGGCAAGTTGTTGAACAATTGGAAATTTTAATCTAATGAAGTGTGTTTCCTTTTTTTGTCTACAAAGTTGAATCTTGTTCTTCTTTGAAAACATAAAACATACGCATTCCATTGCACCATATGCATAGCAGGTACCCTATTTCACAGGTTGCTTAATCTCCTTCACTGTTTATTTTGAACAGTCATCATGAATCCAGATTTATCCAGTGAGCAAGCCATCAAGGCCCTTCAGGCCCAAAGTGCCCAGTTTCAAGAAATGGTCCTGAGCCTGGCCCAAGGTCAACAAGAGTTGAAGACTCTACTCCTGAAGAAGAAGAAGAAAAAGAGGACTGCGTTGTTCAACACCGGACGCAGATTTGGGAACACACTCCATAATGAAGCTGAACCAACTACTTCTTCTGCTGAGAAAAACAGTCCCCAAGGGGGAGGAGCTCCTAGTCCCGCAGTCTCCGACAACGAGACGGACTATAATAACGAACAATACCCACCTGCTGCTGACAGATACAAGCAATTGGAGGACCGCTTGAGCGCCATGGAAATTCAGAATGTGCCGGGGCTGGATTTCAGAGATTTGGGGTTATCTTCTGGGGTAGTAATTCCACACAAGTTTAAGGCGCCTGCCTTCGCCAAGTATGATGGGGTCTCCTGCCCAAAGCTGCATCTAAGGTCATACGTAAGGAAGATCCAACCTTACACGGCGGATAAGAACCTTTGGATTCACTTCTTCCAAGATAGCCTTTCGGGGTCACAGCTTGAATGGTTCTACCAATTAGATGGAACTAGCATCCGACACTGGGAAGATTTGGCGACCGCATTCTACAGAAAATATCAATACAATTCTGATCTCGCTCCAACACGTACCCAACTTCAGGGTATGTCTCTAGGAACGGGTGAAGGGTTCAAAGAATATGCACAAAAATGGAGAGATTTGGCTGGCAGGGTGCAGCCTCCATTGACTGATCGTGAGCTGGTTGATATGTTCCTAGGGACTTTGTCTGGTCCATTTATCAATCATTTGGTTGGTAACTCCTCCGCTGGGTTTACGGATTTGATTATGACGGGAGAGAGAATTGAAGCTGGCATTAGGTCAGGAAAGATACAAAAAGCTGCCTCCACAAGTACTGAGAAGAGGCCGTTTAAGAAAGAAGCAAGTGCCGTCTATGGTCCTAGAAGACAAGTCAAGCCCGAAAGTCGCCAAGCCGTCAATGCTTTGGTCATTTCAAAACCTATTGCCGCTCCTCAGCAGTACAATCAACAAAGAGGTGAAAGGCCCAAGAGGCAGTATACTCGTCTGAGTATGACCTTATCTCAAATCTTACCCCAACTGTTGTCAACCAACTTGGTGACCCTCAAAGAAGCGCCAAAAGTCGTGAACACTGCGTCTCCTAAGTATAACCCAAATGCCCGGTGTGCTTATCATTCTGATAGTCCCGGGCACACTACTGATGATTGCTGGGCCTTGAGAAACAAAGTGCAAGATCTTATCGACACAAAGGAAATTCAGTTTGAAGCGCCTGAGAGACCGAATGTTGTAACTGCTCCTATGCCCCAGCATATAGTAAATGCCATTGAGGAAGAGTTGTATGCTGTTTCGGTGAATGAAGTTGTCACCCCTCTTTTGACTGTTAAGAGGAACTTACTACTAGTCGGTTTATTTCTGGGTTGTAGCAAGGGTTGCCTCCTGTGTGCTGTTATCCCTACCGGTTGTCCGCTGCTGAAGTCAGGCATCCAAAGCCTGATGGATAGCAAGGAAATTCTATTCAAGAAAACTGCTGTTCCGTTTGTTTCCGTTGAAGAAATATCTGTTGTCACAATCTACAATCCTGCCAAAGCTCCCGTGAAGAAACCAGTCCGAATTATGTCTGTTGCACCCATTACTATTACTGTTCCGGGGCCTCTCCCCTATGAGTCTGATAAGGCAGTCCCATGGCATTATGGAGCCGACGTGTATGTGCTTGGGGTGAAGCAGGAGTTCAACACCAATACCAGTATCAGTAACATCACTGGTCCCGCCAAGATTACCCGCAGTGGCAGGCTCTTCTCGCCTGACATTGCACCGCCAGTTATCCGAAAACCTCTCACCATCACACCTGCAAGTGTGCATGTTCCAATTCAAGTTCCTGTGTCTACTACTGCCGCCGAGTCCTCTGGTACTCGGGGCAAAGAAGTTGCCACCGATTTTCCTGCCAGGACGGAGGCACCAAAGAAGACTGCTGTGGAGGCCTCCCAACAAGAAATGGAGGAAATTCTTAAAATCATCAAAAAGAGTGACTTTAACGTTGTTGAACAATTGGGGCATACTCCCTCCGAAATCTCTATGCTATCATTACCACTATACTCAGAGGCCCATGCAAAAGCCCTGATTTCATTTCTGAAAACGGCCCATGTGCCGCAAGAGACCTCCGCGGATCAATTCACCGACTGTGTGGCTAATTTGACGGCTGACAATGGCTTAGGGTTCTCGGATGCTGACCTTACCGCCAAAGGGAAAAATCACAACGATGCCCTGCACGTCTCTATAAAGTGCAGGGGCACTACTCTCGCACACGTGTTGGTGAATACCGGCTCTTCCCTGAATGTTTTGCCCAAGAAAGCATTGGATCGATTGGATTGTGAGGGCCTGGAGTTGAAACCTAGTAACATCATTGTTAGAGCCTTCGACGGTTCTAAGAGGATGGTGCACGGTAAAGTGGACATCCCTATTCGTGTGGGTTCCCAGGTTTTCGACTCAACGTTCTATGTAATGGATATTCGTCCATCTTACTCCTGCTTATTGGGTCGACCCTAGATTCACAAAGCTGGGGCAGTAACTTCCACTCTACACCAAAAGCTCAAATACCCTGTCAAAGGGAAGATTGTTACTGTGCAGGGTGAGGAGGAATACATGGTTAGTCACTTGAATTCATTCCGGTATATCGAGATGGACGGGGAGTTTATTGAAACCCCCTTTCAGCATTTTGAGGAAGTACCTCCAGTATTGGCATCGGCTGAAGCAGTGATTGAAGAAGATTTTCCGTTGAAGATGGCGTCCTTGAAGGATGCCCGGGCTGCAATCGAGAAAGGCAATTGTGCAAACTGGAGTCAGCTTCCTGACTTCACTCAAAAGAATGACAAGTTTGGGCTGGGCTTTACTGCAGAGGCTCAGAGGGCTGTGCGCAAGGAAAAGATCAGAAAGGCTCCGGTGTTTATCTCCAACCCAAGGGTGAATGCTATTGAGGAGGATGTAGAGGAAGCAGAGTTTGACAGTTGGATCTACCCGACTACCAGCAACGGACCGAGCAACTGGACGGCAAAGGATTTTACACCTATCACATTTGTCACACAGTAATTATTTCTTTCGATTTTCAATTTGTAACAAATAATGTGTTAAAACTTTATTGGCTCGGTGTCCTACCCGGGGCATCGTAGCTTCCATTTGTGAGGGCTTTTTGTATGACATTTCCATATATCATCAATCAAAACATTGGACGTTTGTTGCATTTCAAATCTTGTGCTCTTTTCTTTCTGTGTTATATATTGCAAAACAGCTATATTTACACACACTCACTTATACAGGTTTCAATCCACTCTGGATCTCACTGGTAACAGCTCTGCTATCTCCAGTTATGACTTCGAGAATCCGATCAACTTGGCCGAAGACGAAGGTGAAGATGATTGCGAAGTGCCTGGTGAACTCGCAAGACTGCTACTCCAGGAAGAGAGGGCTATTCAGCCACATGAAGAGCCGGTGGAAACAGTTAACCTGGGTACTGAGACAGATAAGAAAGAAGTCAAGATTGGTGCCAATCTAGAGCTCAGCGTGAAGCAACGATTGATCCAGATGCTACATGATTACATAGAGATCTTTGCCTGGTCATACGAAGATATGTCTGGTTTGGATGCCGACATTGTAGTTCATCACCTGCCAACCAAGGAAGACTGCCCTCCGGTAAAGCAAAAGGTCCGCCGTATGCGCCCAGAGATGTATGAAAAGATCAAGGCTGAGGTTATGAAGCAATTCGACGCCGGGTTTCTAGCAGTAACTTCTTACCCTCAGTGGGTTGCCAATGTGGTGCCAGTGCCGAAGAAGGACGGTAAAGTCAGAATGTGTGTCGACTACAGGGACTTGAACAGGGCCAGCCCCAAGGATGATTTTCCCCTACCTCACATCGACGTTCTTGTCGACAATACTGCTCAACACAAGGTGTTCTCCTTCATGGATGGTTTTTCAGGGTATAATCAGATCAAGATGGCTCCGGAGGATATGGAAAAGACTACCTTTGTGACTCAGTGGGGCACCTTCTGTTATAAGGTCATGCCATTCGGATTGAAAAATGTTGGGGCAACCTATCAACGTGCCATGGTTGCTTTATTTCATGATATGATCCATCATGAGATTGAGGTATACGTTGATGACATGATTGCAAGGTCTCAAACTGAGGAGGAGCACCTTGACCATCTGAGGAAGTTGTTTGACCGACTCAAGTTATACAAGCTGAGGTTGAATCCCAACAAATGCACCTTTGGGGTAAGATCCGGAAAATTACTAGGTTTCATTGTAAGTGATAAAGGTATTCAGGTGGACCCTGCCAAGGTAAAAGCCATACAAGAGATGCCGACTCCAAAGACAGAGAAGGAAGTCAGAGGTTTCCTGGGACGACTGAATTACATTGCCCGATTCATCTCACATCTGACTGCTACTTGTGAGCCAATCTTCAAATTACTGAAGAAAGATCAAGTAGTACGCTGGAACGATGAATGCCAGGCTGCCTTTGAAAAGATAAAGGAATATCTCCAAGAGCCACCCATTCTTATGCCACCAGTGGAAGGAAGACCTCTAATATTATACTTGACAGTACTTGACAATTCAATGGGGTGTGTGCTGGGGCAGCATGACGAGTCTGGCCGAAAAGAGCACGCTATTTATTACTTGAGCAAAAAGTTTACCGACTGTGAGTCTCGTTACTCACTGCTTGAGAAAACTTGTTGCGCTCTAGTATGGGCTGCTCGCCGGCTGAGACAGTATATGCTGACTCACACTACTCTATTGATTTCAAAGATGGATCCCATCAAGTACATATTTGAAAAGCCTGCTCTGTCTGGAAGAATAGCGAGATGGCAAATGATCTTGACAGAATATGACATCCAGTATACAACTCAGAAAGCAATTAAAGGAAGTGTACTGGCAGATCATTTGGCACACCAACCTGTGGACGATTACCAATCATTGAACTTTGATTTTCCAGACGAAGACATCATGGTGGTAACCGACTGTGAGGTACTTGGACCGGATGAAGGACCTGAGGAAGGATCCCGATGGTCTATGCATTTTGACGGAGCCTCCAATGCTTTGGGTAACGGCGTCGGCGCTGTAATCATATCTCCCAAAGGAACTCATACTCCACTCACCGCCTGATTGTGTTTCAACTGCACCAACAACATGGCAGAATATGAGGCATGTATCATGGGTTTACAAGCTGCAATCGACTTAAGGATCAAGTTTCTGAGTGTCTTCGGAGATTCCGCTCTCGTGATCAATCAGATCAAAGGCGAGTGGGATACGAAACACCCAAATCTTATTCCTTACAAGGAGTATGTGTTGACCTTGCTTCCCCACTTTGAAGAAATAACTTTTGAGCACTTCCCAAGAGAAGAGAATCAGCTAGCGGACGCACTAGCTATGATGTCTTCAATGTTCAAAGTTAAATGGGACAATGAGGCTCCCCGGATCATTATCTGGAAGTTGGATGAACCGGCATACTGCTGCGATCTTGAGGCCGAAAAGGTGACTGAAAAACCCTGGTATCATGAGGTGAAGAGGTATTTGGAAGCTCAGGAATACCCTGAAGGCGCATCTGTCAATGACAAGAAGTTCATGAGGAGGTTTGCGGCAAAATTCTTCCTCAGCAACGACATTCTCTACAAACGGAATCATGATTCAACTCTACTACGTTGTGTGGATAAGGCTGAAGCAGAGAAGATCATGTTAGAACTGCATGAAGGTACATTCGGGACACATTCCAGTGGACACACCATGGCTAAGAAAATCCTTCGGGCATGATATTTCTGGTCCATAATGGAAGCTGATTGTTACCAAAACTCCCGAACTTGTCACAAATGTCAGATCTATGCTGACAAGGTGCATATTCCTCCGGTTCCTCTGAACGTCCTAACGGCACCTTGGCCTTTTGCAATGTGGGGCATTGATATGATTGGTAAGATCCGACCGACGGCATCCAACGGGCATCGTTTCATCTTAGTGGCGATCGATTACTTCACAAAGTGGGTTGAGGCAGCTTCCTATGCCACGGTAACCAAGAGTGTCGTGGCACGTTTCATCCGGCATAATCTGATCTGTCGGTACGGCGTCCCAGAAAGAATCATTACGGACAATGGTACCAATCTCAATAACAAAATGATCACTGAACTCTGCGAACAATTCAAGATACAACACCACAACTCTTCTCCCTACCGGCCGAAGATGAATGGGGCTGTAGAGGCAGCTAATAAAAATATCAAGAAAATTGTGCAGAAGATGACAGTGACCTATAAAGATTGGCACGAGATGTTACCGTTCGCTCTTCATGGGTACCGTACCTCAGCAAGGACGTCAACCGGGGCAACTCCTTTCTCCTTGGTCTATGGCATGGAGGCAGTCTTGCCAATTGAAGTCCAGATACCCTCTCTCCGAATAATGAAGGATGCAGATCTGAGTGAAGATGACTGGATCCAGACTCGACTTGATCAATTAAATCTAATTGACGAAAAGAGGCTCACTGCTATCTGTCATGGTCAAACGTATCAAAAACGGATGATCAGGGCATTTAACAAGAAAGTCAAACCACAAGAGTATCAAGTTGGGGACCTGGTAATCAAACGCATCATCCTTCCTCAAAGTGATCCCCGGGGCAAATGGACCCCTACATACGAAGGGCCATTTGTGGTTAAGCATGTGTTCTCAGGAGGAGCCATGATCCTAACCACCATGGATGGTGACGACCTTCCTCACCCCGCTAATGCAGACATAGTGAAAAAATACTACGCATAAATAAAAGACCCGCTAGGTTGACATACCTAGGAAAAAATAAGGGCTTCCCGGCGAACCAAAAGGGTTCAGGCAAAAATAAGGGATGAAATGAATAAAAATCTGTACACCCGGCAAGTCGAAAACCTGAAAAGGCGGCTTGGGCAAAAATGGGTATCCCGGTGGACTGAAAACCCGAAAGGGCGGTCCAGGAAAAAGTTAGGGATAAAGCGTAACACTATGTCTTATTGGATCACTTCGCATCCGGAATTCGGTATCAACTATCTGGCTCAGATTTCGGCATCGACCAATCAGCTTCATCTTCGACAAAGCAGCGAAGCGATGAGACGCTTGAAGACATAAAGGCGATAGCAGAGTTGGAACCCAGTGGGATTGTTCACATAGCTGTTTTGTTTCCTTTTCAAAATTGTAAATTCTATGTTATTCGGCGGCATTCTCTTACTAGGATGTCAGCCTCTTGTACAAAAACGCCTATTCACAGGCAAAATTCAAAATCAATACAAATCCACTCTCTTATACAAATTGCCATTGTTTTTCCTTTTTCTGTTTTGTCTTGCGAAGAACGTCCAATGTTCATTTTTTGATATATGCATTTGACATTAAATTGCTGATTCATAAATATTTGCATATGAAACAAAAGACTAATTACAGGTGACATCAGAAACAGGGGCAATGTGAGGTTGTCTAATGCAGTCTGGTTGCCTTGTCCGCCAAGGTACCAAGGTAGATTTAACTGAAGAATGTGACCAAGTTCTCTCAACTCCCCGCAGAGTCTTAAAGCTCATCCCCAGTAGATTCTGGAAGCTTGTTCCCTGCAGAATACGGACGTCTCTCCCGAGCTTTATTCAGAGTTATTCCTCACAAGGGCTTATAACTGGGTTATCCTCAGCTAATTGCCATGGAAGGTCGCCCTCGGCAAGGTTCTTTCAATCCCCGGCAGGAGTCTGTCTTTGGTATTCCCCAGCGGAGTTTATCATCATTATCCCCAGCGGAATCCATCATTGAAGTCCTCAGCAGGCCTCTCATCAAAACTTCAGCAAAGTATCTCTTCCACAGAGCAATTCTCCGGCCGATCGTCAAGGATTTATTTTCCTAAGACGAAATTACATTCATAAACATTTCACATTTTCATACATCTTGTTTACATACATGATAAAGTGCATATAACACTATCTCATGTTGAACAGCATGACATCATGCATATCATACATCATGACATTGCATACAACTTATGTTTTTGCCTTTTCAGGGAAAAAGACAATCCCAAAGACAACTACCTTCAACTGTCACAATTCCAGATTCGATACCTGTATCTAGCCAGGGCACATCTAAGAGTGATCAGTTTCCAGACTCGACTCCTGTATCTAGCCAGGGCACGTCTGAAGAGTTTGAAGATTCGATTCCTGTATCCAGCCAGGGCACATCTATCAACTACAACATTTCCAGATTCGATTCCTGTATCCATCCAGGGCATATCTGTTGACCACATTTCCAGATTCAATTCCTGTATCCAGCCAGGGCATATCTGTTGACCACATTTCCAGACTCGATTCCTGTATCTAGCCAGGGCACGTCTGAAGAGTTCGAGGATTCAATTCCTGTATCCAGCCAGGGCATATCTATTGATGACTATTTCCAGATTCGACTCCTGTATCCAGCCAGGGCACATCTGTGAGCAACCGATTGTAGATTCGATACCTGTATCCAGCCAGGGCATATCTGCATAAAGAGATTGAAGATCAAACACCTGTAACAAGCCAGGAAAACATCTGCCTCTCTCAAATACACAAGTTCTCGCTAAGGAATCTCTTATGCGATCAACACTTCCAAATGGCATCTATAAGCCCATTCCCGACAAATTTATGTCATGTCTCCAGATGGCATCTATAAGCCCATCTCCCTATCCACCTATCCAAATGGCATCTATAAGCCCATTCCCGACATCACATTGTTGAGACTCCAACATGCGAGTGCAAATTTCCGGGCACTCTAGTGTCCAATCTCCTTTTACCCTCGAGTCACGAAAGGCAACTTGCCAATCTAACTCTTCAGGTCCAAGAAGATTGAACAGGGGCAACTGTTGTACCCCAAAATTTGCCCTCCCATTTCCTCAACATTTTCTCATCACAAAACCCTTGAAGATTAAGATCCAATTAGGGTTTCCTCTGCTCAAGACTTCTCCTTGCACTGGACCCAAATTAGGGTTTGTGTTTGAACAAAGATGTTTTGACATAAAATGCCTAAGATGACTTTCATGCTTCATGTTGGACTCCCAAGTTTATCCACACCAAGTTTCAAGTCTTAATTCCAAGTTTTGCCCAGTCAATTGGACAGATGACCTAGAAATAAGCTGTATTGGGGAAAAAGTCAACTGTGGCCAATTGACAGTCAAGACTCATGAAAATTGACCCACATCAACATTATGAACTCACATGAACCATTTGATCAAGTTTGGATCACAATTCCACAAGAAATTTAATCAGATCACCAAAGGGGCAAAATGGTCATTTTTAGGGTTTTGACTGCACAAGGGTAATTTTTGATTGTTTGACCCAACCAATGGCAAACCAAGCTCACATATGGACTCAAGGACCCCATGGAATTATCTTGACATACTCAACAAACTCAAAAAATCCCAAGTACACAAGATTGACAGTTGAATTTCCCAGTCAATTGATCAATTTTGACTGTATACTGAAAAGTCAAACTTTGACTTTTTGGTCAAAATCAAGAGTCAAGATTCATTTTTCATCAAAACATGCCAAATCATGAAACTTGTTCACCAAGAAACCAAGAAATGCAAATTAGGGTTTGAAATAGGAATTTTTCATAACTTAGAATTTTTCTAAGTTATGGAAAACCCTAATTTTTTCCCAACTTTGCCTCACTTTCTCACCAAGATTCATTTGGATTCAAACAAAAGTCAAAACATTAAAGTTGTAGCTTGTTGCATAATCTACAACTTTGATTCACGAAGTTTTCCCAAATGAGGCTTGTATCTCAAGTTACAAATTTTTGAATAAGGGCACTAAACCATTCATAACTTAGTGAAAATTTGACCTTTTTGACAAGGTTTTCTACCTAACTTCAAGGCCATTTTCCATACACTTACACTTGGAATTTCAATTTGCATTTCAAAGATGGATTGTAGTACACATTCCAAGCTTTCCAAAATGTCCAAGAACTTCTCAAACAACCTCATGGTTAGGGAGAATCGAATTTTTCAAAATGGGAAAAAGTCACTTTTGTTCTTGGCCATGTACATGTTCATAACACTATGCATTTCAATCTCAGCATGCTTAAGCTACATTACAGGTCCTAAAACCCTTTGACACTCATAAATTTAATGCAAAACCATTGTGCCAAGTTGTTATTCTAAGCATTTGGACATTACATGGAGAATTAACCCTAAACTAGAAAAAGCATTATTTCCATTTTGAAAAAGTAGAACTTTATGTCAAGTTTGCAATCCAAGTGGTACAGTCCAAATCTTCTTGGCACAAGTTTGTGAGCAAATTGCACTGATCAAGGCCAATGTATGCAGCATAGTGTGAGGGCCTGTACAGGCTAGAATCATCAAGTGGCCATTGCTTGCTTCAAGTTCAAGTAAGATAGCATAACTTGTACCAACTCTGAGATCAGCCTACAAACACTTAGACAAACTTATCAAACACATTCCACACATTGATCCAAAGCTGAAGCACGAGCCTTTCACCTCCAATCCCTCCCAAAACTCAGAATCACCTTGAAACTGCTCAAACAGAGCAACCTCTGCAGATTGAGTTCCAACTCTCAATCCTTTCAAGCATTCTTGCCCAAACCAGTTCATACACCTTCCCTACCATCTATGCAAGCTAACCAAAAGCAAAAACACGACCTGTAATCCCTCTAACTGGTTCCACCATTTTCACATTTCTGACTTGCAGGTGAAGTGCTCTAGCTCGATTCAAAAGCTTTCAAGGCAAAGTAAATATTGGAACAACATCACCACACCTCAAGGAAGCTACACCAACCATTATCTTGTCCTGAAAGCTTCTCCTTTGCCAGATAGAACTTCAACTGAACAGGTAAGTTTTTTGAATTCGTATCTCTCTTATTAGGCATCATTAGCTCTAAGTTTGTGAATAAACAATGTTCTACTCATGCCACTGAACATGTACATGTTTTTACTTTTCATTTCTTTTGCTTGAGCTGTGAGAATTTAAGGTTTGAAAATGGCAGAAAACTTAGGTCAGGATTTGGGATTGTTAAAATTCTCTCTCATTTCTGAGAGTTAGGATGAGTTTTTTATATATTTGGAATCGTGATTCAATGCTTGACATGTTTTGTGTTGAAAGTTTGTGCAAAAGCTCAAAGAATCAGGATGTTTGAATCCCTGTTACAAGCGCGCGTTTTTGGCTGGAGGTTGAAGAAGGTGTCTCATGGGCTGGGCCAGCTTTTGTTCTACTTTTCACACCATACAATTGCTTCTGCACCCCCTGAGCCCATTTGGTTTATTTTTAATGATTTCTGACTTTTTCTTTTTTTGATTGATTCATTTATTTTTTCTCATGTTATTAAAAATATAAAAATCTTTTTTCTCACCATTTTTTAATTTATTAGGTATTTATGTGATTTTCTTTTGATTAATACACAAATAAATGAATATATACATTTCATTAAAAATATTGAGAAATATGTAAAAATATTTTTATTTTCATTTTTATTTTATTTTACCTTCTGAAAATACTTTATATAAAAAAAAAAACCTTTTTTACAAATATTAAATATTATTATTATTTATATATATATATAATACACATCTAAAACAATACATATATACATATATTATTTAATATATTTAGAGTAAATACAAAATATATACACTTTTGTTTTTTGTTATTATTAATATTTAATATAAAAATACATTTTTTGACAAATACCTCATTTTATTTTATTTTTATATATATAAATAAATATTTGTACATAATAAATGAATAATGTATTTTATTTAATAGAATTAGGGTTTTACCCTAAATATGAAAATACTCCAAAAATAATACCTTTTTATTTTCTTTTTATTTTACATAAATAATACTTTTTTTCATACATATAAAAATTCTTTTTGCCTTCTTGCATATTTGTTTTTATTTTTATTTTATGCAAATTAATCACCTTGTAAATAATTCAACATTGAGGTAATAGTTTTAGGTTTAAATTCCTTGTCAAAATCCCCATTTGAACATTTGTACCCCCCTTCCCATATATGGTTTTGTAATAGCTTAGTAAATTTATTTTCGCACTTTATTGCTTTCTAATTATACCATGTTAGAATTAGGGTTTGTATGCGAAAAATAACGAAAATAGTTTTGACCTAATTTCAAGATAAATAAAGCATGAAAACGGACACACAAATCACACTTGCACCCCCTAGGGTATTCCACTTGTTGCCTTTCAAAATTGGGCCATATTGCATGTTAGGTCTCTTTGGGCAAAACAAACAAATCAAATGATCATAGTCCCTCGATAACACTTTCAAAATATTGCCAAAACAAATGATCAAGTCCCTTAAAGAAAATGCCCAAAGATACTTGGCACCATTGCAATTATGGTCTAAACGATGACCCGCGCCCGTCCCTTTCACATCCTAACATGAGATTGTCCACCAAATACAATGGTGGAACAAACTTGTTAAAAGGGTTAAAACATAGCAATAATCTTTGAGAAATTTAGGAGTAGATAACCTCTTAGTTACTTGAATCAAACTTGCAAAAACAAAACACTTGCCTATTTTCTAAAACCACACTTCACAACACTTTCAAAAACAACTTTCAAAAACAAATGAAAACTTTTTTTCAAAAGACATACACCTTTGTATACATCCCCACATGGATCATTACAAAGGTTGCCACCACATTGGCTTCTTTTCAAAACATTTTCAAACCCACACACACAAAGCACCATTTCAAACAATTGAAAATAAAAGGCAAGTGATCTAAGCAAGTAACTAATAGCCCATGGATAACCATGGATAGAAAGGATGCTAATACCTTCCCTTTCTGTAATCTACTCCCCGAACCCAAGAAAACATCTCAAAAGGTTTTTTGCTGTGCTTTTTAACCTTTCCTTAGGATAAAATAAAAAGTCGGTGGCGACTCTTGCTCAACCGAAACATTTGCGAAAACAAATGCAAAACCTCAAGTCAGTTCTCCCACCGTATCACACAACACCATAATTAACAACATCTCAATACAACATCATCGTTGGCCAAAGGCCTACATCTTAAAGCATCTCAACATCTCTTCATCAACATATCATGTCATCATAATAATTCATCAAACATCATTATTCATCATAAATTATCAACACAACATCATTAATAAAATCTCATCAACAACTCAGCTGTACATTATTACGATAGTAACTCATACTGCTATTCTGTAATCTTACATCATTACTATCATTACTCCTACTGTTACAAATCAAACAACAGCCTATAAACATTTCATCCTCATCATTCTGCATAAAAACCAACATAATGATTAACGCGGGAATTAACTATAGTCCTAATTGGGATTACTAGGGTTATCCTTCCTACTCTTCATTTTAATCCTCAAGAATTAAAGCTCATCGCGTTAGCTATTCAACACTTCAAACGGCATCACAAATGGAGTCTAAAAACTCAAGTTACAGCCTTTTCTAAACGATTCTGCCAAAAAAACAGACAACATGGGTCGACACATATCTCTTTGGATCAACACGTACTGCACTGAACTCGCAACATGAGTCGACGCATCCTCTCATGTATTGACTCATCCTGAGTTTAACACACAGCATGTATCGACACATGCCCCTACGTATCGTCTCATCCTGAGTCTAAAGGTCCTCATGTATCGACGCAAGGCCTCTTCATGTCGACTCATACTGAGTCTCAAAACCTTCTTATATCGACACATAACATTTAGGGTCGACACATCCCGTTCTATCCTGCATAATTTCTGTGATTTTCTCTGCATTTTCACTACGGGTTCCATACATTAAGCCCTAAAAACCTAATCTAATCATAGATAATCATCACTTACAGTTATCCTATAATCCTACATCAATTACACAACATCGGGACATCATCATTCATCTTTTAATCATCAATTCTCATCATACAACAACATGTAATTCAATCATGAACAAAACAACACTTTCACATCTAATCCCATAAACCAATTATCATGAATCCAATTATAGAGTCAGAACCCCACCCTTACCTTGGATTGAAGGTCGCTCTATAATCTTCCAGTTGAGAAACCTCATTCTGTCGTTTTTCCTCTTTTTTTTCCAACATCTTCACGTTCTTCTTCTCAATCCTTATTCTTCTACTGCCTCATCTTTTCTATTATTTCTAGCAACAATAAAATAAACTATTATTCTTTATTTCTTATCGGGCTTAAAACTAATACACCCCCTTATTACTACTTCCATTCCTTAAAACAAGCCCACATCAAATAATATTATACTTCTAATATTATTTCACCACTTAATAAAATAATTAAATCCAATTAATCACAACTCATCTTCTCAAATATTCCAAAAATAATTTAATTAAATTACGGGCGTTACAAGAGGCCTTGTGGATCTCTTCTTGAAAGAACTCACCACTTCAGCAGTTTATCGACATGGTTTATTTCCCCAACAAACAGCGAGTAGCATAATTCCCCAACTAAGTACAAAATTCCCCAGCTGAGCCTGATACCCCCAACTGAATATACCTCACCAAGTTGAGTCTATCCTCCCCGACTGAGTATATGCTCTCCAACTTGAGTTTGTATTTCAGACTATTACAAATCATAGGGCCACAACCCCTAATCCCCTGTAAAGTCATCAACAAAACCTTTACTATCTCCAAGAGATACTATGAAGCCTGGACCCGACCAAATATTAGTACAACTTCCCAAACACTAGGAAGCCTGGACCTGACCAGATAATAGTGTAACTCTTTAAATACTATGAAACCTGGACCCGACCAGATAACAATTTGAGTTTCTGAAACCTGGATCCGACCAGATAACAGTTAATCTCAATTTTAAGTTACTAGAGCCTGGACCCAACCAAATAATAGTTTGACTTCATCAGTTGCTGAAACCTGGACCCGACCAGATAACAGTTTGAGTTTCTAAAACCTGGAACCGACCAGATAATAATTAATCTCAATTTTAAGTTACTAAAGTCTGGACCGACCAGATATTAGTTTAAATCTTCAAAATATAGAAGAACCTGGACTCAACTAGACCAAGGTTTGACTTCTTTTCCCCAGTAGAGTTTGCCTCTACCCAAACAAGTTATTGTGAAGCCTGGATCTGACCAGATAGCAATTACCCTCATAAATTCGTTGTGAAACCCGGAACCCGACCAGATAACAACTAAATCCACAAACAGTTTATTGTGAAGTCTGGACCCGACCAGATAACAATTAACCTCATCAACCTCAGAAATCTGCAAAGCCTGGACCCGACCAGATGTCAGTTTTCAAACAAGTTGTTGTGAAGTCTGGACCCGACCAGATTTTAGTTTTCAAACAAGTTATTGTGAATCCAGGACCCGACTAGATAAAAATTAACTATGATCCCCAGAGACACTGTGAAGCCTGGACCCAACCAGATAATAGTGCAACTTCCCAAAAAAAATATGAAACCTAGACCCGACCAGATAGTAGTTACCACTTCAAAGTTACTGCAAAGCTTAGATCTGACCAGATAACAATTAACTTCCTTACCCCCAACAAGTTGTTGTGAAGCCTAGATCCGATCAGATAACAATTCAATTTCAAGAAATTTTTTGCAAAGCCTGAAATCCGACCAGATAACAGTTAATTTATCTCTTCCCTAGTAAGTTACCGTGAAGCCTGGATTCGGCCAGATAGCAATTGACTACTTCGTCCTCAGCAAATTTTGAAGCCTGGATCCTACCAGATAACAACTGACATTCAAGAGATGTTCCCTAACAGAAGCATCCTTTCAACAAAATTTGAAGATATGTATATTCTTCATCCCTAACGATAATCCGGGAGTCAACTTCCCAAAACTCCTCAGCAACATTCAGGGATTTATTTTCCCGGAAAAAGACATACATCTCACATTATTACATCATAGCATGCACATGCAAGATGCATTTAGCATAATACCACCTCTAGCGAACATCCTGCATACATCTGCATTTTACTAACTCTTTTTCTCACAGGTAAAACATCAAGTTTTAGTATGAATCAACCAAATATTTGTGTTGATACCTCCTCCAGTGTTTACCATCATACCTCCAAATGACATCTATAAGCCCATTCACAATTCATCTTTGAGTGCAAATTTCTGGGTACTCTAGTGTTCAATCATCTTCCATCTTCAAGTCACGAATGACAGATCCTCCAATCTAACTCTTCAGGTTTAAGAAAATTCAACAGGGGAAGCTATTTCACCCCTAAATTTTCCCTTTCATTTATCAAGTAATTTCTCACAAGATCTCCTTTGGTTCAAGACTGCACTAGGGTTGATCAGCTCAAGACACCTCCTTAAGCACTGATGACTGAAAATTAGGGTTTGAAATTGCACAAGGATAATTGAACTTTTAATGACTCATATGACTTTCATGGATCATTTTGGACTCTCAAGATTGCTCATGTCAAGTTTCAAGTCTTGGATCACATTTTTGCTCAGTCAATTGATTAGTTGACCTAAAATCAGCTGTATTGGGGAAAAAGTCAACTGTAGCCAATTTATAGTCAAACTTCATAATTTTTTATCCATATCAACATTATGAACTCATATATGTCATTTGATTAAGTTTGGACCATAATTCCTCAAGAAATTTGATCATATCATCAAAAGGGCAAAATGGTCAAAATTAGGGTTTTGACTGAGAAAGGGCAATTTCTGATTTTTGACCTAGAAAATGGTTGATTGGTTGGAAAAATGATCTCAAGGATTCAATTGCATCATTTTGACCTAATGACATGACTCAAAACATTTCTCAAGATCAATTGATTGATAGTTGATTTTCAGTCAACTGATCAAAAGTCAACTACACACTGAAAAGTCAAACTTTGACTTTTGGGTCAAAATCAAGTATCAAAGATCACAATTCATCAAAACATGTCAAAATGTGAAACTTGTTAATCAAGAAATCAAAGAGTCAAGATTTCATTTTGAAAAGTCCAACTTTCTAAACTTAGAAATTTTTCTAAGTGTTGGAAATTTCATATTTTTCATAACTTTGAGCTAATTTTTCTCCATGATGCAAGATGATTCAAAGGAAACTTTCAACATGAAAGTTGTAGATCTAAATGAGATATAAAACATTGTAGAACATGAATTCTCCTATAAATGCAAGTATTTCAAGTTATGATTTTGTGAATACATGTTCATGAAACTTGGAAACTTAGTGAAATTTTGCCCTAGTTTAGGCAGGATTTTGACCTAACTTCATGGCAAATTTTCACATAGTTCCAAGGGGAATTTTCAAAAGGGATAAACATATAGGTTGTAGAGGATGTTACAAGATTTAAAAAATTTCCAAGAACTCATTGAGATCATGTTTTAGCAAAGAGAATCTAAGAGATGAAGTTAGGGTTTCATTCTTGATTTACAAGCCATTTCCATGATGAACAAGAATTCAAATCCAAGCCTAGGCTGCATAATCTTTGCTTTGCAGGCCTCAAACTTGTTTGGCACTCCATAATTAAATGTTTTCACAACTGTTAGAATCTTTAATCCAAGCATTCAATGCATTGCCCATGCTTAATACCATTTTAGGAAGAAAGACAACATTGCCATTTTGGAAAAGTGGCTTTTATGCACAAAGTCAATTATTGAGCTTTGCACTTGTTTTCTTCTAATCACACACAATCTAAAAGCCATGAGAAACTTGTCAAAAGCCTCTAACAACTTAGGCCATGCTTGTACTTTGCCTTGAAACAATATTTCCACTTTTCTTCAAAATCAAGTAACATAGCCATAAGTCTATATCTTGTGCTTCTGAACCTCTCAAGTGCTACAATATTTTCCATACATATGCACAACTTGTTTTCAAGCTAACAGATGAATACACAAGCTCTCAAAATCCCCCAATGTCAGATTTTCATAACAGACCTCCATTGTTGCATATTATGGCCAGAAATCCCAAAATCAAAAACCACTTGTGTGTTTCTTGGCCTTTTGCTTCCAAAAGCTTCCAAATAGCATACATAAGCCATCCCTGTCCCTGTTACACGACTGTAACACCATCTTCACCCACTTCCAAGTTCAAAAATAGAGCATCACATTTGGACTTCTCCAGACCATTCCAGCCACCTTTAGTTCAAGCCAGCCATTACATTAGCTTCCTAGAGGTGCAAGGAAGCTAACCTGATCATCATCATCACTTGAAACAAGCTCAAACTCATTTCACGATTTCAGTTTTTGAGGTATTTTTCTTGAACTTCTATCTCATTATTTAGGCATTGTTAGGCTTGCATTTAGGAAGATAGAATGTAGGTATCATTACCCTAAAACTATACATGTCCATAGATTTCATTTATGTTGCTTGAGCATGGAGAATTTTGAGTTTGAACTTCCTGAAACATTTAGGTCAGAATTTGGTACTTTCATAAATTCATCCTAATCTTTGAATGTTAGCTTAAGTTAGTTACATGGTTGGATTCGTGTTGGAAAAATGCACAAGTTTCATGTTTACATTTTTGAAAATGGTTGAGAATTGAACAAGTTTGAGATCCTTTGGCTGAAGGTTGCAGATGAAGTACAGTCAGGGCAAATTTTGTGTTATGTATTTATTATTGTGTACAAGTTAACGGATGTATCACCACCCCAGTGGTTAAAGCGCGCATCTGTCACCTCTTGGACCTGGGTTCGAGCCCCAGTGTCCGTTTTACCATTTTTTGTTATATTTTCTGTTTTTCTCTCCATTTTTTTGTTTGTAATAGGTGTTGGGCTTTCCTCCTTTGGGCCTTTATTTTTGCTGACCCCCCTGATTATGTTTCATACCCCATGGCCTATTTATTTCTTTATTTCATTTTTATTTTAGTTTATTACTTTCATATTTTCTTGTTATTATTTTTATTACTAATATTATTATTATTATTTTTATTATTAATAGAAAAATCCAAAAATATTTATTTTATTATTTTACACTCATATTTTATTTTTCTTTATAAAAACTAAAAAGAACAAAAACAATTTTCTTAACAAATTAGTTTCTTTTTTTAATTAATATTTAGATAATTAGGTTTAATTATTATGTTATATTATTTTCTTGTAAATTAAAATTAATTTAGAATTTAGGTTTATTTTAATTAAATAATTTTTATATTATTCTTAAAACCTTTTCATAAAAAACCCTAAAAAATCTTTTTTAGTTAATTTCTTTTTTTAATTAGTTTAAGTTAATTTTATTTGATTTTCACTAATCATTTTCTTAATTAGGTCAAGATTAAAATCCTTCATAAAAAATCAAATAAAAATTATTTCCTTTTCCATTTTGCATTCTTGCATTTTATCTTTAATTTTGTATATTTATTCAATATGATTGTAATCGTTAATTAGATTTAATTTTCTTGCAAAATCCCCATTTTTAAATTTGTATCCCCCCTCCCCTAACGATGTAATAGCTTAGTATTTTTATTTTCGGCAATTTAATGCTTTATATATAAATGCTAGTAAATTAGGGTTTGTATGGAAAGATGAAACCAACAAGTTAGCAAACCCTAATTCAAGACAAAATAATGCATGTAAATCAACACACTTGCGCACTTACACCCTTAGGTTAAATCCACTTTGTTGCCTTATAAAAATGGCCATGTTATGCATGTGGGGTATCTCAGCAAAAGCAATAAAAAAATACAAGATCATAGTCCCTCGATGACGCTATCAAAGTTTCCTTTAAAAATGATCTTAGTCCCTCAAAGAGAATTGCTAAGATATTTCATAATATTTCTATCATGTCTATACGATGACCCACGCCCGTCCCTTTACATCCAAAGATACCAAATCAATGGTAAGATAGAAATATCAAAGGAAAGGAAGAAATGAATTAAGACTTTTGAGTAGGTAGATTGTTCCTACTTGCTTGCTCATTTTCAAATAAAACATCCTTGCTATTTTCAAAACAAACACCAACACTTTCAAAATATCAACACTTTGTATACGTTCTTACGAACGAGAACTATTACAAAGTTTGGCTAAACGATGGCGCCTTTTCAAAATACTTTCAAAAACCACACAAAGCACATTTTTCAAACAAAAGCAAGTGATCTAGCAAGTAACTAAGAGCCCATAGATAACTATGGATGAAAAGGGTGCTAACACCTTCCCTTTTCATAATCTACCCCCCGAACTCAAGAAATAATCTCAAAGGTATTTCCTGTTCTTTTCAGCCTTTCCTTTTGGACAAAAGAAAATTCGGTGGTGACTCTTGCTAACCGCAACATTTGTAATAAAACGCAAAATACCCAAGCCAATTCTCCCACCGTATCACAATAAGACTTAGTGAAAACAAAATTCCCCATGGTATATATCAAAAACCAAATCCTCCTAGAGTAGAATCACCTACTCCCTCAGATATGGACTTCTAGTTATAATGTTAGATTATTCCCCAGGTAGTAATCTAAGAAACTTTGTCAATGACGAGTTTCAGCATGAAAGATACACTCAATTTAGAAAATGGTTTTTTAAAACTTTTTCTACTCCAGTGTTAGCTAGCTTTAAGGATGAGTACTATACTCAGATGTCTATGAACCAAGATTTCATTCGCTTTGTCAAATGGTTCACTAGTTACTTTATAATTAAACAAAAAGAAGAGATAGTTTTTATGAAATAAGACGAACTTTTAGTTCTACAAAAACCGTGGGAAAATATCAAAGGAGAAAAAATGGAATCTCCTTTCCCCCAGAGCAAACTATAATTTTGGGTCCTCATACTGAGGCTACACCTTATCTTATCCTTCAATTACAAAGAGTTGAACCAAATTAGGTTACTCTTAAGGAGTTAAATTCCATAATTAAATCCAATAATTATACTAATGCCTACCTTGTTTATCTAGGAGAACAATTTATTTCTCTAGAAAAAGAGATCTTAACCGTAAAAGACCTTTTAGACAAACAAATAGCTCGTCAAAAGGTTATTATTGACCTTATTAATAAGCCTAAATTTCAAGAACAAGCTTCTACCTCCAATATTTCAGATGTTCCTATAATTCAACCTCTTATTCCTATAGAAGGATTTAAAATGGAAACCAACAGAGATGATTTTATCCGTATTCTTGAGAAAAAGCTTAAATAGATTTACATTTAACGGCCATGACTAATCAAGACTATTCTAATGAAAAAGACATTAATGATTTAGAAAATATATTTGTTGACTTGTACATTAGTACTCAAAATACTAATGAGATAAACCTTATTTATAACTATAAACCTTTGGAGAAATACTATTATAAATGCCTATCTCCTCAAGATTTACTTTTTGAGGAACCTGAACCCTTCCAAAACTCGTATTCTGGAAAAGCCATTCACGAATAGAACATTGATGGATTAAATGACAAACAAATCCTTGATGCCATACGTAGAATGAATATGTACTCCACTGTTTATAAACAGCACGGAAATTTCGACAAAGATATTGCCTCCTTTATATCAACTGGATTTGTTGGTCAATTAAGAGGCTGGTGGGATCATTATCTCACTGATAGTCAGAAAAAAAGATATTCTTAACCATAAGAAAATAGTTAAGTCTGAAGCTCCTGGAATCGGAACAAGTGGTATTGCCACCACAGGAGAAGAAGATGCGGTTTATACACTGTGTCTCTCTATCCTTTAACATTTTGTTGGAATCAATATCCCTATTGGAGAAAAAATTTAAACTCTACTTCAGAATCTAAGATTCCCCTCTCTTATACATTTTAGATGGTACAAAGATACCTTTTTATCTAGAGTTTATCAATTAAAAAACCCTAACTCTATCCACTGGAAAGCCAAATTTATTAATGGATTACCCCATTTCTTTTCTGAAAAAGTTAGACATTATTTAAGAAGTAAAAATGATGGGATAAATATTAATTATCCTGATCTTACTTATGGTAAAATTATTAGAACTTGTGTTAATGAAGGATTAACTATGTGTAATGATATTAAGCTTAGAAATCAGCTTAAAAAATAGGAACTTTCTGAGAAACACCAAATGGGTGAATTATGCGACCAGTTCGCCTTTGATCTTGGAAGATCTCCTGAGAATAAAAGAAAAAAAGGAAATATTTTCAAGAATAAACCTCATAAAAATAAGGATAATTATAAAAACTCTTATAAGAAGAATAAGAAAAAAAGTCACTTTAATAAAAGTAGACCAAAAGAAAAGACTTTTAGTCATAAAGGCAAAAGAAAAGCTAAAATGCTTGATGTATCTTGCCAAAAATGTGGTAAAGCTGGCCACTATGCAAACCAATGTTGGACCAAAAAAGCTCTCAATGAAATCAAGGATGAGCAATTACGCTCTCAACTTGAGAAAGTTTGCTTACTTAAATCTGACTCAGAAACCAATTCTTCTAATGAAGATATTGACATGATCTATGAATCATTATTAGATTATTCCTTTAATAGTTCTGACAATAATAATTGTCAATGTAATCAAATAGATTATTGGAAGTCTATTATTGACATGAACGTTCTTAATGTTCTTACTACAGAACAAGATGAAGCTATAAAAGCTATTAAGTCTATCTGATAATAATCTTAAAAGAAAAATGCCCGAAGTTTTAATTCAAGAAAACTCTAAAAAAGAATCACCTATTATTATTAAATCCCCTTACCAATTAAGTGAGGTTTTATCCAGATTTTAACAGTCCCATATTCGTGAAACTCCCGTTTCCCTTATGGATTTAAATAGAGAAATTAATCTTTTGAAATCTGAAATTACCCAGATAAAAAGTAATAAAAAATTATATCAAAGGGTTTACTTGCTTGAAACGGTACCCCTAAAGTTGAGAAATATCTTCTACTAGCAGTCTTTCCACTAATGATAGATTTCTCACTCTTATTGACAAAGTAATTTCTCAAAAATGGTTTGTTAGAATAACTTTAGTTATTAACAGAACGTTTATATTACAGAATGAAGTCACCCTTATTGATAGCGGCGCTGACCTTAATTGTCTTCATGAAGGAATTATTACTACCAAATATTATTCCAAAACCACTCAAACCCTTGCTCAGGCTAGTGGTGACAAATTAACGGTTAATTATAAATTACCTAATACCTACATTTGCAATCAAGATATTTGTTTACCTAACCATTTCATATTAGTTCAAAACATGACTCACATGGTTATTCTTGGAACTCCTTTTTTAAATAGCATTATGCCTTTAATAAATGTTGACACTAAAGGCATCACCATCATGAATAATGGTAAGAAGGTCACTTTTGAATTCATTATTGATCCTCATATTAAAATGCTTAATGAGGTCAAAAGTATTCTCTTAAATAAAGAAAAACAATTAGGTTTTCTTAAAGAAGAAGTTAGTTTATTAAATATTAATGAACAACTTAATAAAGATGAGATAAAAGGAAAAATCAAATTAATTGATCAACAGTTTAAAGATGAAGTTTACAATGATTTTCTAAATGCTTTTTGGGATAGAAAGAAACATGTTATTTCTTTACCTTATCTTGATGACTTTAATGAAAGTCAGATTCCCATTAAAGCAAGACCAACCCAGATGAATCATGAGTATTTAAACCTATGTAAAGTAGAAATAAATTCTCTTCTAGAGAAATGTTTAATTAGAAAATCTAAATCTCTTTGGAGTTGCACTGCTTTTTATGTTAATAATCCTGCTGAAAGAGAATGTGGCGTCCCTAGACTTGTTATAAATTATAAACCCCTTAATAAGGTGTTGAAATGGATTAGATATCCTATTCCTAATAAAAAGGATTTATTAGATAGATTAAACATTGCTTTAATATTTTTTAAATTCGATATGAAATATGGCTATTGGAAAATTTAGATTAATGAATCTGATAAGTATAAAATGATCTTCACTGTGCCTTTTGGACATTTCAAATGGAATGTCCTCCTGTTTGGGCTAAAGGATGCCCCTTCCGAATTTCAAAATATTATGAATTATATTTTTATTCCTTATACGGAATTTATAATTGTTTACATTGATGATATTTTAGTTTTTTCTAAAATAATTGATCAACATATGAAAGATTTAAAAATATTTAAGGGTTTAATTAAGCACAATGGATTAGTTATATCCACTCCTAAGATGAAAATATTTCAGACTAAAATTAGTTTTTTAGGCCATGAAATTGATCAAGGAACTATTATTCCTATTCAAAGAAGTATTGAATTTGCTTCTAAGTTCCCTGATATCATTACTGATAATAAAAAATTACAAAGATTTCTTGGTAGTCTTAATTATATTGCCGATTACTATGAGAATCTTGCAAATGATACTGGTATATTACATGCTAGGCTTAGAAAAAATCCTGGCCCTTGGACTGATAAACATTCTCAAGCAGTCAAAAGAATTAAAAATAAGGTTAAATGTTTGCCTTGCTTATCTCTGGCTAATCCAAAGTATTTTAAAATCGTTGAAGCTGATGCTCCAGACTTAGGATATAGAGGAATTCTAAAACAGGTTATACCTGAAACATCTAAAGATGTTTTGGTTAGGTTTACCTCTGGTAAATGGAATCCTACTCAGTCAAAATATTCCACCATCAAAAAATAAATGCTTTCTATTATAAAATGTGTTTCAAAATTTCAAGATGATTTACTTAATAATTTTTTTTTATTACAAATTGATTGTAGCTCTGCTAAATCAATTATTGAAAAAGATGTTAAAAATCTTGTTGCAAAACAAATATTTGCTAGCTGGCAATCTCAACTATCGATGTTTGAATTTGATATTAAACATATTAAAGGTGAAAATAAATCACTTATTGATTATCTCACGCGTTAACTTTTACAGGGAAAGAATGACACCCTCATCTAAGGGAGGAATAGGCTGCGGTTATGGACGAGGCCTTGGAAGAGGGAGTAATAATATGTTACCCCAAAGTGAATTAAACATTCCCCTTATAGGGGATTGGACTACAATCTATAAAGGTATAAATATTCAAAAATTACCTACGTCAAAAAAGGAAGATATACCTTCCTCTTCATGTTCTAAAAAGATTATATCTTACAAAGAAATTACAGTCAATGACCCCCCCCTCAAGAATAAGTAACTGATTATTTTGAGAATTCAGTTACAGAAAAAATTATTTATATTGATGATGAGGATATAAAAATAAATCCAAATGATGGATGGGATATCAAAACAAGATACCTCGAATCAAGAGGATATCCAGACATTCATGGTAAATCAAGATCATATTTAGAAATATTACTAGCAGTTACTAAATCAACAACTTTTACTCATCATTATCAAAACAACAACCCTGAAAGTTTCATAAACTTCAGCAAATGCCACATTAATAAGATCTTATCACCTAGAGAATGGGGTCTGAACCCTAAGGAAATAAGAATTTCTAAAGGAAAATATATTTATTTCAATAATTGGGACTATGTCCAGGCTTTCACCCAAGCCTTTATTACCAAAATCCTAAGAACAAACATTCTTAGTTTTTCTCAATTAATCCAGACGTGATTAATAGACCCATTCCAAATTGGTTTTATGCCTGGTGGATTAAATTTGGTCCTACGCTGGAACTTTTGCTAAAGAAGTTAAATTAATTGTATACTCCTTGGTGCGAAAATAGTCCACTAGTGTTAAACATTTCATCAAATTTGATAATTAGACAATGTCCATTTATTTACTAAGTTTCAAATTCCTTGGATTTGGAGATGGACTATCACTATTTCCAGTGACAAGTTTAATGTCCCAATTCTAGAAATAAATTTTTTCTACAAATGGTGGAGTAAAATGAGTTTCGAAGGCATCCAAGATAAAATTGTTCTAATCAAATCAATCATGAGTGAAGACAAAAATAACAATGTTAGAGATCAAAACTCCCAACAAATGTCTATGGGAAACCTGAAAAACTTTTTTCAAAGAACGTATCCCAACGAAACAGAAGAAGAAATTATGGCCATGACATTAGATCATATGAAGACTCAATCCTTCTACACTTTCCAATCTCAAACTTCAAAAGATGATATACAATCCATGAAGACCAGTTCATCCATGGGATCAATAGATTCCAACACCTTTAAAGGTTTAGCTGGAGAAGCTCAAAATGATGATCCCATAGCTGAAGACTTCTGGGATGCTATGATTCAATCTATGGCCCAAAATGCTAAAGAAAAAGCCAAGGCTAAAGCTATGACAAAGGACTAAGAAAATGACAAGAGATAATCTTATATTGAAACAATAAAAAAGAATCTTATTGGAAATAAAGCTATGACAAGAGACAAAGCAATGACAAGAATTATCTAGAAGCAATAATGCCAAACACAAAGATAAGAGAGAATCTTATCTTGAAACAATAAAAAGAATCTTCCGTCTACTTTAAATTTTTTTTGTTGTTTGTGGATTATTTTTGTGTCGATGGGCCCCAATGTGTACCCGACATTAATAATTCATCTTTGTTTGTTGTAACTGGCTATCATAGGTAGCTATTACCGACTTAAATAGTAAGACTTTGTATCCCTATATAAAGGGATTTTTATTTCCTTTGTAAGCACGAAAATTTTGAATATAACAAAGTTTTTATATATACTCTGCTTTCTTTCCACCATAAAATACTTATAATTCCGCTCCCAATCCGCTTCCAATTTCTGCAATTTCAACTTATAATTCCGCTCCCAATCCGCTTCCAATTTCTACAATTTCTGGTATATATATATATATATATATATATATATATATATATATATATATATATATATATATATATATATATATATATATATATATATATATATATATATATATATATATATATATATATATATATATATATATATATATATATATATATATATATATATATATATATATATATAATATTGGGTTGGCCAAATGGCTTAATAATCATGGCATAGCTCACATAGCAAAATGAAATGTCGAATCACAAGTAGAGCAAGTGGGTATTTTAGTCAGAAATTCACGTGATTTAGATTCATTATTAACAAACGGTTTAACCACTGTACTATATAAGAGGGACATGTGTCATTTCTAAGGGACTATTGAATTCAAATTTCATTAACTTATTTTATTCTCATACTGACTTGAGCGTTAAAATTCTTACCTTGCGGGTTAGCACATTTTCCACCATACATGAAGCTCAAGTCCATCGTTGCAATTCATATATACTTCGATCACCGATCAATTTTGGTTCCTTCGCAAATCAGAGGCGCCGTCTATGGGAATCAACATTTGATTAATGTATTTTCCATATTTGAACATTCATTTCTCGATTAATTTAACCAGGGTTTCCTCAACTTAGAAATTCAAAATTCCAGAATTTGAACCATAAATATTTATTCATAACCCTCTCCAATCGAAGATCAACAACATAGATCTCCACCAGCATTAGTAGGATATAAAGTCACTCGCGTCGTCGCGCAATGCGAGGCAGTTGTAGCTGCTTGAGCTATAAGAGATCCACACCTCCTCCGTAAAATGGTGACGATCAATTCATCGTCAACACTTTGTTATAGCGCCACTTCAAAATCTTGTTCAACCTCTCTTGTTTGTAGGTTCTTCTCCATAATTTTAATAATGCGAACCATCACTCTTGCCTTCAGCATCTCCAATGGTACCTATAACACCCCATATTGCTTTCAGGATTATCGACTGACCCCATAAACCAACACAAATCTTTTCAGCATGCTTTGTCCTCACTCATATGCTTTTCAAGAAACTTCCTAAAAGGTTGAAGGTGCAAGAAACACAAGAGATGGTGGGTTTGAATTTGATTAATAGAAATAAAATCTTTTTGAAACCAAACACAAGAAGTTAACACAAGAACCAAAATAAATAAACACAATTATTTTTATCCTGGTTCACTGTTAATGAGTTAATCCAGTCCACCCACCAATGTGGGTTGCCTTTCACAATCAAGGACTTAATCCACTATAACCAAACTGATTACAATCCACAAAGACAAACGATAAATGTATTCTTGAGAATCCTGACTAAATCTCTAGTCTCTCAAGGAAAAACACCTCAAAGACAAACTGTAAATGACTTTTTGAGTATTCAAACTAACACTTAGTCACTCAAGGAACAATGAACTCACTTTTGAATACAATCTTTTGTGTTTACAATAATGCTTCTTGAAAGAATATTACACAGATATGAAGAACAAACAATAACACAACAATGTTATGCAAGTTAGTGAATAACAGTTCCTTGCTAGCAAGTTAATAAACAAAAGTTTCTTAGTTTACAAAAATTACAAAGTTATTTTGGCAGCGTTTCAACAATTTGAATTAGTGTGAGTTTCTTCAAAGTTGTTCAACTATTCAAATTCTTCCAAGTCTTCCTTTTATAGGTAAAAATAAATTCACTGGAAGGTATAATAGGAATATCAAAATTCCAGTTGTCTTCTTGCAACGGTCAGTAGGAGTTCTAGACAACATAAAATACAACAAATAATTATTTTCTTGACCAAGCTTTCATGACATCAAGAAAAAATCGAGGTTTTATTCCAAGGCGCGCCATATTTTATTTTTTTTCTTAAAAAAATAACTTCTTCCCTTGATTATTTTAAAAACTGAGGTGAAATACCATTTCGGACATGCTTCGATTCCCTGCTACTTCACTTTATATTTTTATTTGTTTACAAGTTATTATAAATGATTTAACCCTTTGGTTTTTTGATAACCCGATTGTTGTACCCCAAAATTTTCCCTCCCATATTTCTTAAAACATATCAAGAGTGATCCTCAAGTTGCTCAAGATAGCCCAAGGGTTGGCCAGACAAGCTCTCTCCTAAGGCAGTCTACCTCAAATTAGGGTTTCATGTTGCATCAAGATACTTGAGTACAAGGTATCCCAAATGCTCACTAATGTCCTAATATGTTCTCAAGATCATCCATGTCAAGTTTCAAGCCCTACAGAGGAATTTTGCTCAGTCAATTGCTCAAAGGCCTGAAAATCGACTATGCTAGGGCAAAAGTCAACTGTGGCCCACATACAGTCAAACTTCAATATTTTTGGTCAACATCCTCATTTTGAAGTATATTTCATCATTTTATCAAGGGATGATCATGTTTCATCAAGGATTGCTCATAATTCATCAAGACTCAAGTTGCTAAATTAGGGTTTTGTAGGAAAAGTCAACTCAACTTTGACTAAGCATAACTTTCTCATACTTTATAAAAAATGACCCATCCAAAGCTCATTTTGAAGAGGATGCAATTCTATACAATCCATCTTCATATCCCAAGTTCAAAATATGCACTCATAAGAAGTTATGAATTTGGACATTATATGTCATTTTGAAAAGTCAACAAAAACCCCTTTTTTGTCAAAGCTTCATACTTGAGCATGGAATATCAAATTGAGATGAAACCAAAAGGGTTAATTAGAGGACATCTCAAGATTTCTAAAAAGTCCAAGAACACCTTCAAAGAGTCAAAATTGAGGAAGTTATGAATTGGTGAAGTTGACCCTTTTTGTAAAATTGCCTAAAGTCAACTATGCCTAAAACTTAAGTTTTTGCCAAATGGGCCCAATCTTTTTCACTTGTTTTGAGTTGGCAACATAGTCCATGAGCTCTAGCCCTTGAAACTTGTCCTTATCATGTTTTTATTATTTATTTTGATTTTTATTTGAATTAATTCAATTTAAATCAAAACAAATCATATAAAATCCAAAATATTGAAAACAAAAGATTTTGTGCTTGTTTCAGGTTTCAATTACAGCTAGCATCAAATCAAACTCGTGCAAGGCATTAGGGTGGACAAAAAGATTGGATTTAGGCCATTTTTGGAAATATTTAAAGGTGAATCAAATCAATATCAAACTCATTGATGGAGGAAGATTGGATGCATTCTTTCAAACCTAATTCATTCCTTGATACAAATAGAACAAAGGCAGACCAAAAACTAGGTTGAAGCAGGCGCAAGAGGCAGAACAAAAACTTGAAAAATCAAGAAAAAGTGCAAGATCGAATTCAGTGTTTCAGGCATCCTCAAGGCCTTCTATCCATCTCAATCACTTCCTGAGATTCCCAGCAAGCGAAAGCAATTGAAACCAAGCGTTTCCAGGCCCTACATCTCACTGTAAGTCCATCACGACATCTTTTTTTTTTTTGAATTTGAATTTCATGATATGGACATTGTTAGCATGAATTAGCCATATATTCTTGATCTATGGAACATTTGCAAGCTTCATGTATTGATTAATTCCATTTATATGGCCTATATTGGATTTCACCATTGTTGGGGTTTGTAGCTTCGAATTAAGGTTTTTGTTTACAGGAAAAATTAGCTTTGATGAAGGGTACCATCATGTTCAGAATGATGAGACGAATCCAACCATGGCGTTAGGTGTCATTTATATGGTCCATGGAAGATTTGGGAACGAACCAGGCTTATAGCAACGGAAAAAATGTCTGTAGGTAAAAGTCTGGGACTTTTACCCACGAAGAGGGGAAGAAGATGACCTATGTGTCACCTTTCCATTGGCCCATTCAAACTTTCTGCGTGCATTTTTTTTATCCTCCACTAATGCTTGTTTTTTGTATATTATTATTGTTATGTATTCCATGTAAAACAAATGCAAAGTGGTGCAGTGGTGAGCGTAGCGTGGAAATTGCCTTGGGGCCTGTGTTCGAATCCCAGGTCCCCCTATTTCTCTATGATATTTTCTTTTTCAGGATCCAGCGTACACATGAGTCCAGTGACCACCATGGTCCATCTGATCCAAGGTGCCAAGTGTCCTAAGGGCCAGATCCAAAGACTATCAATGGAAGAACACCATGAGGCTTAGTCAATGTGTTGCATGGGATCACAGGAAGTCAAACATGGGCTTCAAATTGTTGGGCCCAAGCTTGATACCTACACCCCCCATAATTCTCAGGCCCATTTCTTTTTCTCTATTCTTTTAATATTTTATTTAACTCATTTAATTTATTTTACTAACAAAATTAATTTTCCTTTTATTAAAAAAATCACAAAAATATTTTTTTATCCAATTAAATTTAAGATATTTTATTTCTATTAAAAATTAATTTATTTAATTAGGTTATTAATTTTAGACAATTTTAATTCTTTTTGCAAATAATTAAAATTAATTAGAACAAATAGGTTTTTTTATTTCTAATTTAATCATATTTTATTTTTCCTAAAATAACAAAAACCAAAAATAGGTCATGTAATTATTTTTATTAATTAATTTAGTTAACTAATTAATTACATATTTAATTTAGAAAACTTATTTCTTTTATTAAAAACAACAAAAAAACAATTTTTCTTTTAATTAGGTTAGAAGGGTCAAAACCCTAATTTCTCGTCGATCTAATTTTCATCGCGCGCTTTATTTTTATATTGATGTAACTGCCTACAGTTTGTAATAGTTTAATTAGGACATTTATTTTCTTTTATCGCTTTATTTTCCAAAGGGTTTGTTTTTGGCTATGTAAATACCCGAAGCCTTGTAATAGCTTAGTTTAATTTCCGCATTTTAATTCCGCAAATATTTAACTATTAGATGTTTGATATAGGGATGCATGACAAGAATGTATGTTTAATTTTAAAACGATTAGATAACCCTAATATGTGTAAAGATAATAATCTGAAATTGAATCACTCGCGCATGCGCACTCCTAGGGCACACTCCCACTTGGTTGCCTTCGGTAAACGGTCATTGAGTATAGGATGCTTTAGTGGTCGTCCTTTTGTCCAAAGATCAAAGTTGCCTCGGAATGGTTGCCTCGAATATTGTTGCCTCGGATAAATGATCTAAGACATTAGGGTTATTACTAAGACGTCCTAACATTGCTTTAGTGACCGTATGTCCCTTTCGAATTGACCCTCAAAACTCCAACGACGATGCTACCTACTCACTAATAGTGGAATAACACTGTCTAAAGGAAACGAACATAGAACGATTCTTTTTTCGAGTAGGTGGATTAGTTCTTAAGTACTTGCTCAATCCAAACAAAAACTTTTTCACACTTACACTCCTTTACAAACAAAGTTTTCAAAAACACTTCATTACACTCTTGAAGACAGAAGAAAGAGTTAAATCGAAGTCAAAACAAAAGATTTTCAAATCACGCAAACACAAAGAAAACAATTTTGAAAATGATGAGCAAGTACCTAAGAGCCCGTAGATAACTATGGATAAAAAGGGCGCTAATATCTTCCCTTTCTATAATCTACCCCCCGTACTCAGAAATATCTCAAAAAAGGAATTTTTCTCTGATTTTTTCCTTTCCTTGTTGGATAAAATAAAAGTCGGTGGCGACTCTTGCTTACCGCAAAATTTTGCAAACACAAACGCAAAACGCAAACCAGCAAATTCCTTAAAAAATAGGGAAACACGTCCCGGTTCTGGCCACCGTAGCACATCGATGGATAAATTAATCTGATTTTACTATAAAAACACTCGTAGAATAGATTTCACCCTAATGCTATTTTATTTGTAGCTTCCCCGCCGCCGAATGTATCATTTTTTGGGATGGATTGTGTAATATGGTGGGAGAACTGACTTGGTTTCTTTGCATTTTATTGCAATTATTGCGGATAGCAAGAGTCGCCAACGACTTTTCTTTTATCCAATAAGGAAAGGGTGAAAAGAACAGGAAATACCTTTAAGATATTTTCTTGAGTTCGAGGGGTAGATTATGAAAAGGGAAGGTATTAGAACCCTTTTTATCCATAGTTATCTATGGGCTCTTAGTTGCTTTCTAGATCATTTGAAAATGCTTTTGTTTGAAATGTGTTTATGGTGGGTTTTGAAAGTATTTTTGAAAAGAGCCTTCGTTGAGGCAAACGTTGTAATGATTCTCGTCTCTATAAGAATGCATACAAAGTGTTGGACTTCTTGAAAATATTTTCATGTTTTGAAATTGTTTGATGTGTTTGAAAGATGTTTGTTTTGAAGATGTTTTGAAAGTGTAAGTGTGGAAAATGGTTTTAGTTCAAGAGCAAGCAAATACGAGCGTCCTACCTACTCAAAAGGTCTATGTTCTTTTCCTCCTCCTTTAGATGTTGATATCGTACCATTGATTTGGTAAGAAGCTCCATCGTTGGATGTGAAGGGACGGGCGTGGGTCATCGTATAGTCCTAGAAGGCAACTTATGAAACGTTTTAGCAATTTTTGTTAGGGACTAGATCGTTTACCGAAGGCAACATCGAGGGACTACGATCTTTTTATCGAGGGTCTTTGCTAAAACGCCCATATTTGAGGGACATAACTATTTTCCGAAGCAACAAGCGAGGTTACCCTAGAGGTGCACGTGTGTGAATAGTGTGTTTTATTGCATGCATTTTGTCTTTGAAATTAGGGTTTTCTAACGATTGATTTTATCTTTCCATACAAACCTTAAGTTACTAGCGTTTTATATGAAAAGCGATAAATTGCGGAAAGTAAATTTACTACGCTATTACATCATTTGGGGGTGGAGTGTACAAATTTACAAATGGGGATTGCAAGAAATTAAATCCTAATTATCTATTACAACCATATTGAAGCTTGAATAATGTATAAGGAATATAATGTACAAGACAAAATGGAAAAAGGAATATATTTGTTTTGTTTTTTTTAAGGAAATTTAATTAAGTTAAAGAAAAGAAAATAAATAGGAAAATGTTTTTGGTCTTTTTCATTATAAGAAGTTAAATAAAATAAACTAATTAACTTAATTATATTTTTGGTGTTTTTTTTTGTAGAAAACAATATTTTTGTGTTTAAAACAATTTTTGTGTAAAAACCAGTTTTTGTATTGAAAACAGTTTTTTTTTATGTTTAGGCTCAGGGCCTGTTTGTTAGTTAGCAAGCAGAGGGTCAAAAACATAAAAATTTCAAAGCCCAAATATGGAGGCCCAAGTGTATTTCCTACAAACAAAACAAAGTAGAAAACATGAAAGATGAACAAAAGGTCTCGCTAGGACTTAAACCCAGGACCTTCTACATGGCAAGGCTTTCAGCGCGCGTTGTTTGTACCACTGGGGTGGTCTGTTTCATCGGTTGGTTATACATTTTGCACTAAAATATAAAATGAATTCAGTTCTGAATGTTTGAACATGGCTTCATCTTATTCCTTCGAGCGCAGGGATACATGACTCTAATGTTAAGCTTTGAAAAGCTTCATTCCTCAGCCAATCGGAAGATATAAAAACCTTCCTAAGATCTTAAAACGAATCTAACCATATGTGTTGTACCCCAAAATTTGCCCTCCCATATTCTTCAAAGATTTGCCAAGTCAAGCTTCAAAATTCCCCAAGGGTTGCACAGTTCAAGGGTTTCCTAAACAGTCAAAATTAGGGTTTCTATTCTGATCAAGAAAAGGAAGTTTCCAAAGGCCCAATCAAGTCTCACATGCCCATAAATATGGTCAAGTATCCTCATATCAAGTTTCAAGGCATTCGGCTCAAAATTGCACAGTCAAAACCCTAAATTGCACTACAGTCAACTGTAGGGGCAAAATGGTCATTTGGCAGTCAAAAGTTCAAATTTTTGGTCAACATATCATTTTGAAGCCACAAACATCATTTGATCAATGCTTGATCATGATTCTCAAAGTTTGGCTCAAAAAATCATCAAGATGCAAAAGTTTCCTTATTTGGACAGCTGGAAAAGTCAACTGTAAATTGACCAGGGCATAACTTTCACATGGATTATCAGAAAAATTCCATCCAAATCTCATTTTGAAGAGAAAGACATTTCCTACAACTCATCCTCATACTTCAAGTCCAAGAAATGCTCTCACAAAAAGTTATCAATTTCAACATTATAGGTCATTTTCAAAAGTCAACAAAAAGGGACTTTAAGTCAAAGGCCATAACTTGAGATTGGTAAATCAAAATGATATGGGACCAAAGGAATTGGTTAGAGGACTCAAAGAACTTTCCAAAATGTCCAAAAACATGAGAAAAGCTTAAAAATTGAGCAAGTTATGCCTTGTAGAAGTTGGGAAATTTTTGGATATTTTGAAAAGTCAACATTGATTTAAATGACCTAAAATTGCTAATGGGCCCATTTTTCCTCCATAATTCATCATCCATGACATGTGCACGACCACTTGGCCCAAAGGGAAGTTTTTATTCATTTTTTATTTATTTATTTGGATTTTTATTAATAATAATTCATTTAAATTAAAATAAATATATGAAAAGTGCTTAACCTAATTTTTTCAATCTTTTTGTGCACATTATATCATCAAGATTTCGTGCCTAGCTAAATATGGAAAGATTTGGATTGATTGATCATGATTTATACAAAAAAACACATGAAAAAAAGATTGAAAAAGATCTTTGAAAATCAATTTTCAAAAACTATGAATGCAAGAGATTTGGATGATTCTTTTTAACCTAATTCATTACTACATATGCAAGGATCACAACCCTAGTGCCATTACACACGCAGCTGCTCAGAAACCTGAAAAAACAAACTTGAAAATTTTGCAAAGAAACTCAATTCTGAAAACCACTTTCTAGGGCGATTCAAGGCACGATTTTTGTGTCATTAGCTTGCTGAAGGATCATAGGACATATTCCAATCAAAAACATTCATCCAAACTCAAGGAATCGGTATACACAACTTGAAATTTTTCATGAAAAATGCATAATCGTGTTTCGTATTCTAGGCATTTTCATTGTGTTTTCTTGATACATTCATACTATTTGGCTTGTTCTGAAACTAACCATGTGCTTTGATTGAAGTTTTATGCATTATACACGATTTCGCCATGAGAGAATATTAGGGTTTTGCAAGCTTCAAATTAGGGGTTTTGTAACAAGGAAAAATTAGAACCCCTGACCACCACCATTCAAATCAGCGCATCTGGACGATCTTAAACCCACCCTCGCGCTCAATTTATGAGCGTCACAGGGCCATTCGCTATTTTCTTGTATCTTACCTATGGCAACGTTTACAAAACCGTTGCTAGTTTGTTCTTGTTTCAGGAAAAATAAAACACAACGAAGAAGAAGGGTACGTGGCCAGCCATGACTGGATGCTTTGACTCTTGGCGCGTGCTTTTCTGATTTAGGCCACTAGCGTTCGTTTTGTCTTATATTAATTCTCATGCATATAATATACAAAGCAAACAAATTGGTTCAGTGGCAAGGAATATACGCTGGCAACATCCATGACCTGGGTTCGATCCCCAGGTCTTCAATATTCCCATATTGTTTTTCCATAAAAACTCACGTGCAGGTTCAATATTGAAGCACATCATGCACCCTCCAGATCAAACCATCCACGTGCATATCAGGCTCAAATCAAAGGCTCAGAATTGAGGAACACCATAAACATGAGTCAACATGCCAGCACGTTGCCTGGAAAAGTCAAACGGACCATGCTAAATGGGCCAGAATTGCTTGGGCTATACCTCCATATTGGGGACTGACACCCCCCTAGGTTTGCTATTTTAAGTATTTTCTTTTGCATTATTTTTATTTTCATTATTTGTTTAATTAATTAATTATTTTCACAAAATATCAAAAATATAAAAAATCAAAAAAATCAGAAAAGAGGAAAAATCTAATAAATATTTTTGTTTTAATAATTTCCATAAATAAATCATATATAATTATTTAGTTTTAAATTAGGTTGTAATTTTAATTCTTTTCATAATAAAATCTAAAAAAAAACATAGAATTAGGTTTAATTAATAATTTTTCATCTTTTTGTTTTTCTTTCATGATAATCAAATATTTAATATTATTTATTTTATTTATTTTTATAATTAACTTTGTATATAAAAATTAGGGTTAATTTAGGTTAAAACTCAATGTTTTCTTAATAAATTAAAAGCCATTAGAATTAGGGTTAGTATTTATTCTGATTAATTATGTTTTCATATTAAATCCTAAAATACTTAAAATACCAAAAAAACAATTCCTTTTCTTTTTTTAATTAATTAATTCCATGTAATTTTAATTTTGCAAAAAGGGTCCAACGCCCTCGTTTCGATTTAATTCTTAATTCGCATATTTATTTTATTTCTTTGTAATATTTATGTATCTCTCCCAAGGCCATGTAACCTTTTAATTTTCTCGCACTTTACTTTTAATTCTTTATTTTCTGTCAAATCGGGTCCTGGTTTAATTTTGGCGATGTGGACCCGCGCCTTTTGTAATAGCTTAGAATTCTTATTTCCCGCAATTCTTTTTGACTGTTAATAATGGCATGCAAGAATGAATGATAAAATAAAAACAAGCGTGTAGATCACCCATGACATGAATAAGACAAAAATAAATGAAAACGACACACGAATCACACACCACCCCTAGGGTACGCCTCACTGTTGCCTTGCCTCGAAAGGTGATCGTCGAGTAGAGGATGTCTTAGTAAGTCCTCATGATCCGGGAACCTGGCATGAGGGTAGCTTCTAAGGTATCTTCCCATTGCTCCGGTGATCACCACGTCCCGAACCTCGAATTGACCCGAATACCTCCAACGGTGGTGCTACCTACCTCTCAATGGTGGGATGGCACTACTTTAAAGGACATCTACACAGACGAATTCCTTAGGGTAGGTAGACGACTCTAGATACTTGCTCTAATTCAAAACAAAACAAATCAAAAATACTTTTCACACCAACACATTTTCAAAAAGCTTTCGAAAGCATTTTTCAAACACTCTTGAGGACCGATACAAGAGTCGAACTGAAATTTTCAAAGAAACTTTTTAAAACCCACAGTTGAAAAGCAAACAAACAATTTTGAAAACACAAATGAGAAAGTATCTAAGAGCCCATGGATAACCATGGATAGAAAGGGTGCTAACACCTTCCCTTTCTATAATCTACCTCCCGAACCGAGAGCAATCTCTTTAAGGAATTTTTCTGTGCTTTTGTCCTTTCCATTTGGAGAAAATAAAAGACGGTGGCGACTCTTGCTTCCGCGACATTTCGCGAACCAGCGTTAAACAGTCAGTTCCAGATCCACCGATCACAGAACTGGCGACTCTGCTGGGGATTATTTTTTAAGTGAGGTGTACCTTAGGGTTAGTTCATAACTGTGTTTTCAATTGCTTTCCTTGCTTGCTTTATTATTGTGGGTTGCTTGGGAGTTCTATAGATCCTAACCCGGATCTGGGGATACCTTCTTAGAAAGTAGCAACAAGGCTGTGAGGGAACTGTGCGGGGTATACTGACATGGTTGAAACAGTCTGCTACGTTGATGTGGCACTTTGGTGTGTACCGGTAACCCTTGAGTTCAGTCAAGGAGAGTACGGGGCCTCCGCGTGGTGTCATGAAGCATCAACAGACCTTAGGAACCTTAATTGAACTATCTTGGCCTCTTTAGGGTAGTGAGATAACTGACTTTGGTGCAGTCCGAGGTTGGTTGATACTCGATACTACACTCAATTGAGGGTTGCTTTCCTGGAATATTTCGGTCGCCAGTTCAGTGGCTAAATCGAAACGATGAACAATGAAAGCAATCCCGTGATATTGGGACCCTTAGAACCCGGTTACTTTGATAGGACAGGTTGAACCCACCAACTTCAAGAGGGTACTACCCAGACCCCATGCTGGCCTTAAACCTTAAGGGCTTGTCTTGTGTGCCTTGTGTGCCTTACATGTTTGTCTTTGTAAATATCTGTGGTGTGTTTAATCATAGCATCATGACATCATCCAGCATCATATGCATTGACTAACCATTTCAGGGGTTCGAATCTTCATCTTTGTTCTTTGTTTTGTAGGACATAGAAACTGTTCGTAGAAAGACAATTCAAGTCAGTCTTGTAAGGATCCCTCCTCAGCTTAAGGAACTTATATCCAGGATTCCCGAGAACTCTTCATTCAGTGAAAGACATGGAAGTCTCATCAGCTTGGTCAACACCAACATTGAGGAAGATATGATAAAGGTCCTGTTCCAATTCTTTGATCCTCTGCATCACTGTTTCACCTTCTTGGACTATCAGTTGGTACCTACATTGGAGGAGTTCTCCCGGCTCCTGAAGATCCCTATCCTTGATCAGCTACCCTTCAACGGTACAGAAAAGGAACCTAAGCTTGAAGAGATTGCTAAAGCCTTGCACCTACAGTCATCTGACCTCAAGGGACATTGGGAAGTCAGAAGTGGTATCAAAGGGTTCTTAGCCAGGTTTCTGTTTGAAAAGGCCCATGAATGTTGGAACTCCCTTGACTTGCAAGCTTTTGAAGAGGTTGTGGCCCTCCTTGTCTATGGTTTGGTGTTGTTCCCTAACCCAGATCAGCTTATTGATATCAGTGCTGTCCAGATCTTTATGTCCAGGAATCCTATACCTACGTTGCTGGGGGACATCCTTCACTCATGTTACACTCGAACCATGAGAAAAAGAGGTGTCCTTATGTGTTGCACTCCTCTCCTGGGAAGGTGGTTTATTTCGCACCTTCCACAATCAGTCTTGAAGAATGAGCGGGGTTTGAGATGGTCACAACGGTTGATGACTCTTACACATGCAGATATACATTGGTGCCCTAGGTCCCGAGAAGATGTCACCATCATTGATCGTTGCGGGGAGTACCCTAATGTTCCTTTACTTGGAATCAGAGGAGGTATTACTTACAGCCCATTCCTGGCTTGGAGACAGTTTGGATATGCTCGGAGGGATGGTCCCCATGACATGTTAATTCCTGACATAGTTTTTAACTTCGACAACGATACTCAAGGACTTCGCCAGAGATTTATCAGAGCCTGGAGGATGCCCAGTAGGATAGACAGCAAGACACTGGGGCACAGGAACTCCATCCCGTTGGAACCGTATCTCAAGTGGGTACGAGCCCGCTCCCAGAAGTTAGTGATGCCTTATCCTTATATGCTCCCTGTGATCAAAGAACCAGTCTTGGAAGGAGAAGTTTCCTACACTATTCAGCACCCTGATATGCCCACATCCTGGGAAGAGATGCAGAAGAGCTGGATCCAGCTTAAGGAGGAAAGGAATTCTCTTGAGACTAGTCTACATGCCAGTGAAAATAAGGTCTTGGAGCTCACCCGCCTGTTGCATGAGGAGAGGAATCTCAACACCTACATAGCTCCAAAGAGGATGCGTAGAATATTTTGGGATTGATTTGATTTTTGTGTTATTTTGCCCATGAGGCTTTGATGTACTAAAACAGTTATTTCCTTAATGATAACGTGTGTTCCTTTTTGTCTACAACAAAGTTGAATTTTCGAACCCTTGAATGCATTGCATAAACACATCTCATTCATCATGTGCATAACAGGTTTTTCCTCTTTTCAGGTTGCTTACAGTTCTTCGCTGTTTATTTCAGCATCATGAATCCCGACTCTTCATCAACTGAGACATCCATCAAGGCTCTTCAGGCGCAGAATGCGCAATTTCAGGAATTAATCAAGGGTTTGGCTCAAGGCCAAGAAGAGCTGAAGGCTATGCTCCTGAAGAAGGAGAAGAAGAAGAAGAGAAGAACTGTTCTGTTCAACTCGGGCCGAAGGTTTGGTAATGCTCTGCAGCAAGAAGAGGCTGGTTCTTCTGTTGGCAAGAGTACTCCTCAGGCAGAAGCAAGGGTTCCTAGTCCAGTAGTCTCCGACAACGAGACTGATTTTGATGAAGAGCAGTACCCTCCTGCAGAAGACAGATACAAGCAACTGGAGGACAGGTTGAATGCTATGGAGATTCAACAGGTACCTGGGCTGGATTTCGGAGATCTGGGTTTGTCTACTGGTGTGATCATCCCTCGGAAGTTCAAAGCACCATCCTTTTCTAAGTATGACGGGGCGTCTTGTCCCAAGCTACATCTCAGGTCCTATGTTCGGAAATTCAACCGTACTCTGCGGATAAGAATTTGTGGATCCACTTCTTCCAGGAGAGTCTTTCAGGGACTCATCTCGAATGGTTCTATCAGCTGGATGGGACCAAGGTTCGTAACTGGGAGGAGTTGGCTACTGCTTTCTACAAGAAGTATCAATATAATGCCGACCTTGCCCCTACACGTACCCAACTCCAGGGTATGTCGTTAGGTGCAAGTGAAGGTTTTAAGGAGTACGCTCAGAAATGGAGAGACCTGGCTGGCAGGGTGCAGCCTCCGTTGACCGATCGGGAGTTGGTAGACATGTTCTTGGGGACCCTATCTGGGCCATTTTTCAACCATCTCATTAGGAATTCGTCTGCAGGGTTCACTGACCTGATTCTGACTGGAGAGAGAATTGAGGCTGGGTTAAAATCTGGTAAGATTCCGAAGGGTGCATCGTCTAGTTCTGAGAAGAAACCCTTCAAGAAGGAGGCTAGTGCCGTATATGGTTCCAGGAAATCAGAGAGACCTGAGCGCCGCCAATCTGTCAATGCGGTAATGATTGCTAAACCTGCTGCCGCTCCCCGGCCAAACAATCCTCAAAGGGCTGAAAGACCCCGGAGAGAGTTTACCCGGTTAAGCATGACCCTATCGCAGATCTTACCACAGTTGCTATCCTCCAATTTAGTGACTGTCAGGGAGGCTCCAAAGTTCCCCAATACTGCATCTCCTAAGTACAACCCGAATGCTCGTTGTGCTTACCATTCAGATAGCCCGGGGCATTCTACTGATGACTGTTGGGCGCTAAGGAGCAAGCTGCAGGATCTTATTGACGCTAAAGAGGTACAGTTTGAGGCATCTGAGAAGCCCAACGTAGTGACAGCTCCCCTGCCTGCTCATGGAGTTAATGCTATTGGGGACGAAGACGAAGTGGATGAAGTTGAGTTTGATAGCTGGATCTACCTGGCAACCGACAGTGGACTTAATAATTGGAGTGCAAAGGACAACCTATCTGTTTCTCTTGTTACTAAGTAATGAATTCCTATGTTTTTGGTATTTTGTAATAAACAATAAATAAACTCTATGGCCCGACGTCTTACCCGAGGCACCGTGGTTTCATTTGTGAGGGCATATAAATTGTCATTTCATATATCATGAATGAAAATCTTGGACGTTTTCTCGCATTGCAAATCTTATGCTCCTTTTCTGTCTTTCTTTCCTTTACATATATTTCAAAACAGCTGTATTTACACACACACTCACTCATACAGGTTTCAATCCACTCTGGATCTTACTGGTAGCGACTCTGCTACTGCCAGTTATGACTTCGAAAATCCGATCAACTTAGCCGAAGACGAAGGTGAAGATGATTGCGAAGTGCCTGGCGAGATTGCAAGACTGTTGCTTCAGGAAGAGAGGGCAATTCAACCCCATGAAGAGCCAGTGGAAACAATAAACCTGGGTACTGAGGCAGACAAGAAAGAGGTAAAGATTGGTGCCAACCTAGAGCTCAGCGTGAAGCAACGGTTAACCAAAATGCTACATGATTATATGGAGATCTTTGCCTGGTCCTACGAAGACATGCCCGGGTTGGATACCGATATTGTGGTCCATCACTTGCCAACTAAGGAAGACTGCCCTCCAGTTAAGCAAAAGGTCCGTCGGATGCGTCCAGAGATGTCTGAGAAGATCAAAGCCGAGGTTATGAAACAGTTTGATGCCGGGTTCCTTGCAGTGACTTCTTACCCTCAGTGGGTTGCTAATGTGGTGCCGGTACCTAAGAAGGACGGTAAGGTCAGAATGTGTGTCGACTACAGGGATCTGAACAGGGCCAGCCCCAAGGATGACTTTCCCTTACCCCACATTGATGTCCTTGTTGATAATACAGCTCAGCATAAGGTGTTCTCCTTCATGGATGGCTTTTCAGGTTACAATCAGATCAAGATAGCACCTGAAGACATGGAAAAGACCACATTTGTTACTCAGTGGGGCACCTTCTGTTACAAGGTCATGCCATTCGGGTTGAAGAACGCTGGGGCAACCTACCAGCGTGCCATGGTTGTGCTATTCCATGATATGATCCATCATGAGATAGAAGTGTATGTTGACGACATGATCGCAAGGTCCCAGACAGAAGAAGAGCACCTAGATCATCTGCAGAAGTTATTTGACCGGTTGAAACTGTACAAGCTGAGGTTGAACCCGAACAAGTGCACCTTCGGGGTAAGATCTGGGAAATTGCTAGGCTTCGTGGTCAGTGATAAAGGAATTCAAGTGGACCCTGCTAAGGTCAAGGCTATTCAAGAGATGCCAGTTCCTAAGACAGAGAAGGAAGTCAGAGGCTTTTTAGGACGCCTGAATTACATTGCTCGCTTCATCTCACACCTGACTGCTACCTGTGAACCAATCCAAGCTGCTGAAGAAAGATCAGGTAGTACGTTGGAATGATGAATGTCAGGCTGCTTTTGACAAAATCAAAGAGTATCTCCAGGAACCACCTATCCTTATGCCACCGGTTGAAGGGAGACCTCTGATACTATACCTGACAGTGCTCGACAACTCAATGGGGTGTGTGCTGGGGCAGCATGACGAGTCTGGCCGAAAAGAGCATGCCATTTATTACCTCAGCAAAAAGTTTACCGACTGTGAGACCCGATACTCACTGCTCGAGAAAACTTGCTGCGCTTTGGTATGGGCTGCTCGCCGGCTGAGACAGTATATGCTGACTCACACTACCTTGTTGATCTCAAAGATGGATCCTATAAAGTACATATTCGAAAAGCCTGCTCTGTCTGGAAGAATTGCAAGATGGCAAATGATCTTGACGGAATACGACATTCAGTACACGACCCAGAAAGCCATCAAGGGAAGTGTATTGGCAGACCACTTGGCACATCAGGCCGTAGATGACTATCAGTCAATGAACTTCGAGTTTCCGGATGAAAGCATCATGATAGTGACTGATTGTGAAGTACCTGGACCGGATGAAGGACCTGAACCAGGATCCCGATGGTCTATGCACTTTGATGGAGCCTCCAACGCTTTGGGAAATGGTATCGGCGCCATAGTCATATCACCTCAAGGTACTCATACTCCACTCACTGCCCGACTGTGTTTCAACTGTACCAACAACATGGCAGAGTATGAGGCGTGCATCATGGGTCTTCAAGCTGCGATCGACCTAAGGATTAAGTTTCTGAGTGTCTTCGGAGATTCCTCTCTTGTGATCAATCAGATCAAAGGAGAGTGGGATACGAAACATCCGAACCTTATTCCTTACAGAGAATGTGTATTGACTTTGATCCCCCACTTCACAGAGATAACCTTTGAACACTTCCCGAGAGAAGAGAATCAGTTGGCAGATGCGTTAGCTACAATGTCTTCTATGTTCAAGGTCAAATGGGATAATGAAGCTCCCCGGATCATCATCTGGAAACTAGACGAACCGGCATACTGTTGTGATCTCGAGACTGAATTGGTGACTGAGAAGCCTTGGTACCATGAGGTAAAGAGATATCTGGAAACTCAGGAGTACCTTGAAGGTGCCTCTATCAATGATAAGAAGTTCCTGAGAAGGTTCGCAGCGAAGTTCTTCCTTAGCAACGACATCTTGTACAAGCGAAACCATGATTCAACCTTACTGCGTTGTGTGGATAAGACTGAAGCAGAAAGGATCATGGAAGAGCTACATGAAGGGACCTTTAGTACACATTCCAGTGGGCACACAATGGCTAAGAAGATCCTTCGGGCAGGATATTACTGGTCCACGATGGAAGCTGACTGCTACCAACATTCCAGGACATGTCATAAGTGCCAGATTTATGCAGACAAGGTGCATGTTCCTCTAGTTCCTTTGAATGTTCTGACTGCGCCTTGGCCGTTTGCAATGTGGGGCATAGACATGATCAGCGAGATTAAACCTACGGCATCTAATGGGCATCGCTTCATCCTGGTAGCGATCGATTATTTTACGAAGTGGGTCGAAGCAGCATCCTATGCTACGGTAACCAAGACTGTTGTGGCACGGTTCATTCGGCATAATCTGATCTGTCGGTATGGCGTCCCAGAGAGAATTATTACAGACAACGGTACTAATCTGAATAACAAGATGATCGCTGAGCTCTGCTAACAGTTCAAGATACAGCACCATAATTCTTCTCCTTACAGACCGAAGATGAATGGGGCTGTAGAAGCAGCAAATAAGAACATCAAGAAGATCGTGCAGAAGATGACAGTGACTTATAAGGATTGGCACGAGATGTTACCGTTCGCTCTACATGGGTACCGTACCTCAGCTAGGACGTCAACCGGGGCAACTCCCTTCTCTTTGGTTTATGGTATGGAGGCAGTCTTACCGATCGAAGTGCAGATACCCTCTCTCCGGATAATGAAGGATGCAAATCTAAACGAGGATGATTGGATCCAGACACGACTTGATCAACTCAACCTCATTGATGAAAAGAGACTTGCTGCTATCTGCCATGGTCAGACGTATCAGAAACGGATGATCAGGGCATTTAACAAAAAGGTCAGACCACAGGAATATCAAGTTGGGGATCTGGTAATCAAGCGAATCATCCTTCCTCAGAGTGATCCAAGGGGCAAATGGACCCCTACGTACGAAGGGCCATTTGTGGTTAAGCATGTGTTCTCAGGAGGAGCCATGATTCTAACCAACATGGATGGTGACGACCTTCCTCACCCCGCCAATGCAGACATAGTAAAAAGATACTACGCATGAAAAAAGACCCGCTAGGCTGACATGCCTAGGCAAAAATTAGGGCTTCCCGGCGAACCAAAAGGGTTCGGGCAAAATGAAGGGATGAAATGAAAAAATCTGTACGCCCGGCAAGTCGAAAACCTGAAAAGGCGGCTTGGCAAAAATGGGTATCCCGGTGGACTGAAAACCCGAAAGGGCGGTCCAGGCAAAAATTAGGGATGAAAGCGTAATACTATGTCTCATTGGATCACTTTGCATCCAGAATCCGGTATCTACACCAAGTTCAGACGGCATCTATCAGTCAGCTTCACCTTCGTTTAGGTCATCAAGTGATGAGACGCTCGGAGTTATAAAGGCAATAGCAGAGTTGAAACCCAGTGGGATCATTCATTTCACACAGCTGTTTTATTTTATTTTGTACAAAATTTGTATAAACTCTTTTGTTCGGCGGCGTTCTCTTACTAGGACGTCAGCCTCCTGTACACAAAAACACCTATTTACAGGCCACTCAAAAATCAATACAAATATATTTTCAGTTAAAAGTGCCAATTGTTTTTCTTTTTCTGTTTTGTTTTGCAAAGAACGTCCAAGGTTCAATTTGTGATATATGCATTGACAATAATTTGCTAACTCATAAATATTTGCATACGAAACAAAGGATTAATTACAGGTAACACTAGAAACAGGGGCAATAAAGAGTTGTCTAAGCAATCTAATTGTTCTGTCCTCCAAAGTACCAAGGTAGGTTCAGCTAAAGAACATGACCAGTACATCTTAATTCCCCAGAGAGTAAGTCAGCAGTCAGTGCATTCTTCTCCAAGCAGAGTTATCAAATCTCAAGGAAGTTGAGTATCCTCCAGTAGATCTCAATACTTCCCCAGCATATATATTCTTAACAAGCATCCCCGGCAGTCTTGGTCTAAAGATTGTTCCTCGGTGGTATACAACATTCAAAGGAATCACTTCCCCGCAGTCAAAACTTCCCCAGGAAAATCCAATCCAGCTCCCCAGGAAAGTTGGAAGTTATCTCCCCAAGCAGTAAGCTTATCCCCAGTAGATTCTGGAAGCTTATCCCTGCAGAGCACGAACGCGTCGTCCGGCTTTATTTAAAGAGTTATTTCCTTAACAGGATATAACTGGGTTATCCTCAGCCAAAAGCCATGGAAAGGTCGTCATCAATACAGTCTTCTTATCCCCAGCGAAGTCTATTCATACTTTCAATACAGCAAGGATATCCTCAGCAAAATATTATCAACAATTCAGCAAAGTACCTCTCTCCCCACAGAGTATTACTCCCCAGCATGGTTGCTAGAGTATTTTTCTCCCCGCAGAGTTATTTCATTCGCCAAGTTTATTCCCCAACGGAGTTATCTTCTCCTACCGGTATTCTTGCAACTATCATCCCCAGCGGAAGTACAAGCTTATTCTTCAAACATCAGCCCAGGATATGACTTCCCGGCACCCGTCAAGGATTTACTTTCCTAGACGAAAAACACATTCATAAAACATCACATACATCATTATAGCATGCATAGACGCATTATATCATACAAATCTCATTTATGTTGAGAACATTATTGCTTCATCCATATCATGCATGGCATATGACTGACCTCTACCTTTCAGGAAAGATGCAGTTAAATTCTCAATCATATTTCAAGACCTAGACCGGTTCAGTTAATCAATTCCAAAGATTTCTTATCCAGTCCAAGGCCTTCTCTAGTCCAGTTAAATTGACTCCCAACAGATTTTTCTGATGAAGACTCAGTAGAAGTTATCAGATTATAATTCCCTATGGTTCCCTCCCCGACGGTGCGTGAGGTGATAATTCCTTTTGAGATTATAATTCCCTATGGTTCTCTCTCCGACGGTGCATGAGATGTAATTCCCTTTTAGGTTATAATTTCCTTTGGTCCTCTCCCCGACGGTGCGTGAGACGTAATTCCCTTTTAGGTTATAATTTCCTTTGGTCCTCTCCCCGACGGTGCGTGAGACGTAATTCCCTTTTAGGTTATAATTTCCTTTGGTCCTCTCCCCGACGGTGCGTGAGATGTAATTCCATTTTAGGTTATAATTTCCTTTGGTCCTCTCCCCGACGGTGCGTGAGATGTAATTCCCTTTTAGGTTATAATTTCCTATGGTCCTCTCCCCGACGGTGCGTGAGACGTAATTCCCTTTTAGGTTGTAATTTCCTATGGTCCTCTCCCCGATGGTGCGTGAGATGTAATTCCATTTTAGGTTATAATTTCCTTTGGTCCTCTCCCCGACGGTGCGTGAGATGTAATTCCCTTTCAGATTATAATTTTCTTTGGTTCTCTTCCCGATACTGCGAAGATGGTAATTCCCACCAAGATTTTCTCAACGAGCGTTGTTGAAGTTAAAGTCACCCAAGGTTCTCTTACCATTCATGCTAAGGTAGTAACCATCCCTGGTTCATTCATCATCTTGTGAAGCTCCAGATTCAGCTCCTGTAACCAGTCAGGACATATCTATACCAAGCATCTGAAAACCAACTCCTGCAACATGTCAGGTACTCATTTTTCTGTTTTGCAGGTACACAAGTTCTCGCTAAGGAATCTCTTATGCGATCAACGTCCAGATGGCATCTATAAGCCCATCATCCCCCATCAATCTCCAAATGGCATCTATAAGCCCGTTTCCATCACACCGCTACTATGTGAGCGCAAATTTCTGGGCACTCTAGTGTTCAATCATCTTCTACCCTCGGATTACGAAAGGCACGTCAGCCAATCTGCATCCTCAGGTCTAAGAAGATTGAACAGGGGCAACTGTTGTACCCCAAAATTTGCCCTCCCATATTCTTCAAAGATTTGCCAAGTCAAGCTTCAAAATTCCCCAAGGGTTGCACAGTTCAAGGGTTTCCTAAACAGTCAAAATTAGGGTTTGTGTTCTGATCAAGAAAAGGAAGTTTCCAAAGGCCCAATCAAGTCTCACATGCCCATAAATATGGTCAAGTATCCTCATATCAAGTTTCTAGGCATTCAGCTCAAAATTGCACAGTCAAAACCCTAAATTGCACTACAGTCAACTGTAGGGGCAAAATGGTCATTTGGCAGTCAAAAGTTCAAATTTTTGGTCAACATATCATTTTGAAGCCACAAACATCATTTGATCAATGCTTGATCATGATTCTCAAAGTTTGGCTCAAAAAATCATCAAGATGCAAAAGTTTCCTTATTTGGACAGTTGGAAAAGTCAACTGTAAATTGACCAGGGCATAACTTTCACATGGATTATCAGAAAAATTCCATCCAAAGCTCATTTTGAAGAGAAAGACATTTCCTACAACTCATCTTCATACTTCAAGTCCAAGAAATGCTCTCACAAAAAGTTATCAATTTCAACATTATAGGTCATTTTCAAAAGTCAACAAAAAGGGACTTTAAGTCAAAGGCCATAACTTGAGATTGGTAAATCAAAATGACATGGGACCAAAGGCATTGGTTAGAGGACTCAAAGACCTTTCCAAAATGTCCAAAAAAATGAGAAAATCTTAAAAATTGAGCAAGTTATGCCTTGTAGAAGTTGGGAAATTTTTGGATATTTTGAAAAGTCAACATTGATTCAAATGACCTAAAATTGCTAATGGGCCCATTTTTCCTCCATAATTCATCATCCATGACATGTGCACGACCACTTGGCCCAAAGGGAAGTTTTTATTCATTTTTTATTTATTTATTTGGATTTTTATTAATAATAATTCATTTAAATTAAAATAAATATATGAAAAGTGCTTAACCTAATTTTTTCAATCTTTTTGTGCACATTATATCATCAAGATTTCGTGCCTAGCTAAATATGGAAAGATTTGGATTGATTGATCATGATTTATACAAAAAAACACATGAAAAAAAGATTGAAAAAGATCTTTGAAAATCAATTTTCAAAAACTATGAATGCAAGAGATTTGGATGATTCTTTTTAACCTAATTCATTACTACATATGCAAGGATCACAACCCTAGTGCCATTACACACGCAGCTGCTCAGAAACCTGAAAAAACAAACTTGAAAATTTTGCAAAGAAACTCAATTCTGAAAACCACTTTCTAGGGCGATTCAAGGCACGATTTTTGTGTCATTAGCTTGCTGAAGGATCATAGGACATATTCCAATCAAAAACATTCATCCAAACTCAAGGAATCGGTATACACAACTTGAAATTTTTCATGAAAAATGCATAATCGTGTTTCGTATTCTAGGCATTTTCATTGTGTTTTCTTGATACATTCATACTAATTGGCTTGTTCTGAAACTAACCATGTGCTTTGACTGAAGTTTTATGCATTATACACGATTTCGCCATGAGAGAATATTAGGGTTTTGCAAGCTTCAAATTAGGGGTTTTGTAACAAGGAAAAATTAGAACCCCTGACCACCACCATTCAAATCAGCGCATCTGGACGATCTTAAACCCACCCTCGCGCTCAATTTATGAGCGTCACAGGGCCATTCGCTATTTTCTTGTATCTTACCTATGGCAACGTTTACAAAACCGTTGCTAGTTTGTTCTTGTTTCAGGAAAAATAAAACACAACGAAGAAGAAGGGTACGTGGCCAGCCATGACTGGATGCTTTGAATCTTGGCGCGTGCTTTTCTGATTTAGGCCACTAGCGTTCGTTTTGTCTTATATTAATTCTCATGCATATAATATACAAAGCAAACAAATTGGTTCAGTGGCAAGGCATATACGCTGGCAACATCCATGACCTGGGTTCGATCCCCAGGTCTTCAATATTCCCATATTGTTTTTCCATAAAAACTCACGTGCAGGTTCAATATTGAAGCACATCATGCACCCTCCAGATCAAACCATCCACGTGCATATCAGGCTCAAATCAAAGGCTCAGAATTGAGGAACACCATAAACATGAGTCAACATGCCAGCACGTTGCCTGGAAAAGTCAAACGGACCATGCTAAATGGGCCAGAATTGCTTGGGCTATACCTCCATATTGGGGACTGACACCCCCTAGGTTTGCTATTTTAAGTATTTTCTTTTGCATTATTTTTATTTTCATTATTTGTTTAATTAATTAATTATTTTCACAAAATATCAAAAATATAAAAAATCAAAAAAATCAGAAAAGAGGAAAAATCTAATAAATATTTTTGTTTTAATATTTTCCATAAATAAATCATATATAATTATTTAGTTTTAAATTAGGTTGTAATTTTAATTCTTTTCATAATAAAATCTATAAAAAAAACATAGAATTAGGTTTAATTAATAATTTTTCATCTTTTTGTTTTTCTTTCATGATAATCAAATATTTAATATTATTTATTTTATTTATTTTTATAATTAACTTTGTATATAAAAATTAGGGTTAATTTAGGTTAAAACTCAATGTTTTCTTAATAAATTAAAAGCCATTAGAATTAGGGTTAGTATTTATTCTGATTAATTATGTTTTCATATTAAATCCTAAAATACTAAAAATACCAAAAAAACAATTCCTTTTCTTTTTTTAATTAATTAATGCCATGTAATTTTAATTTTGCAAAAAGGGTCCAACGCCCTCGTTTCGATTTAATTCTTAATTCGCATATTTATTTTATTTCTTTGTAATATTTATGTATCTCTCCCAAGGCCATGTAACCTTTTAATTTTCTCGCACTTTACTTTTAATTCTTTATTTTCTGTCAAATCGGGTCCTGGTTTAATTTTGGAGATGTGGACCCGCGCCTTTTGTAATAGCTTAGAATTCTTATTTCCCGCAATTCTTTTTGACTGTTAATAATGGCATGCAAGAATGAATGATAAAATAAAAACAAGCGTGTAGATCACCCATGACATGAATAAGACAAAAATAAATGAAAACGACACACGAATCACACACCACCCCTAGGGTACGCCTCACTGTTGCCTTGCCTCGAAAGGTGATCGTCGAGTAGAGGATGTCTTAGTAAGTCCTCATGATCCGGGAACCTGGCATGAGGGTAGCTTCTAAGGTATCTTCCCATTGCTCCGGTGATCACCACGTCCCGAACCTCGAATTGACCCGAATACCTCCAACGGTGGTGCTACCTACCTCTCAATGGTGGGATGGCACTACTTTAAAGGAAATCTACACAGACGAATTCCTTAGGGTAGGTAGACGATTCTAGATACTTGCTCTAATTCAAAACAAAACAAATCAAAAATACTTTTCACACCAACACATTTTCAAAAAGCTTTCGAAAGCATTTTTCAAACACTCTTGAGGACCGATACAAGAGTCGAACTGAAATTTTCAAAGAAACTTTTTAAAACCCACAGTTGAAAAGCAAACAAACAATTTTGAAAACACAAATGAGCAAGTATCTAAGAGCCCATGGATAACCATGGATAGAAAGGGTGCTAACACCTTCCCTTTCTATAATCTACCTCCCGAACCGAGAGCAATCTCTTTAAGGAATTTTTCTGTGCTTTTGTCCTTTCCATTTGGAGAAAATAAAAGACGGTGGCGACTCTTGCTTCCGCGACATTTCGCGAACCAGCGTTAAACAGTCAGTTCCAGATCCACCGATCACAATATGGCTTTTAAAAAAAGCTATGGGTCAAAAGTTAGCATGAAACACCAAAACTAAGACCTAGCTTTTCAGAGATGAAATTTTTAATGTACAAGCAATGATAATCAAAACTAATGGGCATGGTCAGCTTCCTAGACATGATGTCTACATTTTTTCTTTACAATGTATATACAAATGATGTTTGAATGAAGAGTTCTAAGTTTTAGATAACTTACCTCTTGGAGTAAGACTTGAGGGACTTCAACAGAACCTCTAGGAAATGTTTGATGATGAACTAAGCCTGCTTCGACCTCCCTGAAGCTATTTCAGTTGCTGATTTGTTTTAAAAGTCACTGAGTCGTAGGTTGGTTAGGAGTGAATCGAAGGGCTCACTAACTTCCTTGAGTGGGTTTTTTTGAGGGCTTTGGAAGTGTTCCAAGGCAGGTATATGGAAGTTAATGGGGGTGAATCGAAAGGCTGATATATGGAGTGAATCGAAAGGTTGGATAATGCACAAAGGGATTTGAGATTTTTGTGGGTAAGTTCAGGATGTGCCGAGTTTTATGCTTAGCTTTATGTTTGTGTGTAGGTTCTGGGTTATTGAGAGCTTGAGAGTGTTTGAATATTTTTTTCAATACAATAAAATTCTGGCCTTTAGCTTGCAAATGGTTTCTCTATTTATAGAGGAAAGGTTAGAGATGTTGGAGTAGCCAGACTTTTAAGATAACAAACCATGGTTTGGTTGAAAATGAAAGAATCAAGTTTTATGGATTTCCATAGTTCCTAAGTTCAAGTACAAGTGGGGCCTGATGTTTGTTGGGGGAAGGAGATTTGGCTTATGCTTTTGACACTGCTTGTGTTCAGATAAAATCAGGTTGGGAGCTCAAAAAGCTAACTTTGTGATTAAAGTAATATTTATGAAAAAAGATACGTAGCTTTTTGCCATTTCATCCAAAAATGGTATAATCCACTAGTTAAAGCTTCAAATATTTGTTTAATGCATCACAAATTTGTGTAAGCCTCTGATTATGTAAAGATTTAGAAGTAACATAGTCTGACAAGTGAGATTTGGAGGATAAGGTTATGAGATTTGATCAACGTTCTTCAACCAAGCTTGCTCGAAGGGTTTAGAGTTGGATTCGAAGTATGTTGCTTCGAAGGAAACCAATACCCTAATCTAAGCTTTGTGGATTAAACTTGCTCGTAGGAGGCCAAATTCTCAATCTAAGATTGTATGAAGATAGCCATTGTCCAATCGAAGCTTGTATGAAGATATCCATTGCTTTGTGAATCGAAGCAAGCATGCAGGAGGTCACTGCTTTGTGAATCGAAGCAAACCTGTAGGAGGCCATTGCCTTATGAATTAAAGCAAACCTGTAGGAGGCCATTGCCTTCTAAATCGAAGCAAACCTGTAGGAGGCCATTGCCTTCTAAATCGAAGCAAGCCTGTAGGAGGCAATTGCCTTCTGAATCGAAGCAAACCTATAGGAGGCCATTGCCTTCTGAATCGAAGAAAGCCTGTAGGAGGCCATTTCCTTGTGAATCTAAGAAAGCCTGGAGGAGACCATTGCCTTTTGAATCAAAGCAAGCATGTAGGAGGCCATTTCCTTCTGAATCGAGGCAATTCTGCAGGAAATCGTTGCTTAATTGAAGCTTATGAACCAAGCTTGCTCGAAGGAAGCCAAAGTCCAATCGAAACTTTGTGAATCGAAGTAAGCTTGTTTTTCTTCCAATTTTGATGATTGAAAGCCCAATGTGATCCATGGAAACTATATGGGGCATCAAAAATCCAATTATACTTATGCAAAATTTGAACTTTTGAAAATCCTTGTAAGAAATGCCTTGAGAAAAGAGAGGGAAAAGTTTTGGGTACAACAGCTGCCCCTGTTCAATCTTCTTAAACCTGAAAAGTGAGTATGACACGTTGTCGTTCGTAGCTTGAAGGTAGAAGATGATTGAACACTAGAGTGCCAAGAAATTTTCACTTGACTATGTGTTAGTTGATTGTGTAGGGAATGGGCTTAAAGATACCATTTGGAGAGATGATGGAGAGTTGTTTGAGATGGGCTTATAGATGCCACCCAAAGGTGATTGTTGATAGAAATTAAACCAAGTCTAAGCTTGACTATAACATAGAGAAGTGTCAGAATAAATCTTTGGTCGATTTAATTCTGAATGCCATGCTGGAATGAACCCGTGTTGAGTTGTGTTTGGAAATTCATGAGAAGGAACCTGGGTAGGGTCGCTTCAGGATGAGTCCGTGTGAAACTTCATCTGGAAAATTATGAGAAGGAACCTGCGCAGGGCTGATGAGTCTGTGTGACACTGTATCTGGAGATATATGAGAAGGAGCCTGGCTAGGGATGCTTTATGAAGAGTCCGTGTGAAACTACATCTGGAAATTTATGAGAAGGAACCTGGGTAGGGTTGCTTCAGGATGAGTCAGTGTGAAACTTCATTTGGAAATTTATGAGAATGAACCTGGGTAGGGTTGCTTCAGGATGAGTCCATGTGAAACTGCATCTGGAAATTTCTGAGAAGAAACCTGGGTAGAGTTGCTTCAGGATGAGTATGTGTAAAACTTTATCTAAAAATGAGAAGGAACCTAGGTAGGGTTGCTTCAGGATAAGTCCGTGTGAAACTTCATCTGGAAATTTATGAGAAGGAACCTGGGTAGGGTTGCTTCAGGATGAGTCCATGTGAAACTTCATCTGGAAATGAGAAGGAACCTGGGTAGGGTTACTTAAGGATGAGTCCGTGTGAAACTTCATCTGGAAATTATGAGAAGGAACCTGAGTAGGGTTTCTTCAAGATGAGTCAGTGTGAAACTTCATCTGGGAATGAGAAGGAACCTGGGTATGATTGCTTCAGGATGAGTCCGTATGAAACTTCATCTGGAAATTTATGAGAAAGAACCTGGAGAGAGTTGCTTCAGGATGAGCCCTTGTGAAATTACATCTGGAAATTTATGAGAAGGAACCTGGGAAGGGTTGCTTCAGGATGAGTCAGTGTAAAACTTCATCTGGAAATGAGAAGGAACCTGGATAGGGTTGCTTCAGGATGAGTCTGTGTGAAACTTCATCTGGAAATTTATGAGAAGGAACCTGGGTAGGGTTGCTTCAGGATGAGTCTGTGTGAAACTTCATCTGGAAATAAGAAGGAACCTGGGTAGGGTTACTTCAGGATGAGTCCGTGTGAAACTTCATCTGGAAATTATGAGAAGGAACCTGGGTAGGGTTGCTTCAGGACGAGTCTGTGTGAAACTTCATCTGGAAATGAGAAGGAACCTGGGTAGGGTTGCTTCAGGATGAGTCCATGTGAAACTTCATCTGGAAATGAGAAGGAACCTGGGTAGGGTTACTTAAGGATGAGTCCGTGTGAAACTTCTTCTGGAAATTATGAGAAGGAACCTGAGTAGGGTTTCTTCAGGATGAGTCAGTGTGAAACTTCATCTGGGAATGAGAAGGAACCTGGGTATGGTTGCTTCAGGATGAGTCTGTATGAAACTTCATCTGGAAATTTATGAGAAAGAACCTGGGTAGAGTTGCTTTAGGACGAGCCCTTGTGAAATTACATCTGGAAATTTATGAGAAGGAACCTGGGCAGGGTTGCTTCAGGATGAGTCCGTGTAAAACTTCATCTGGAAATGAGAAGGAACTTGGATAGGGTTGCTTCAGGATGAGTCCGTGTGAAACTTCATCTGGAAATTTATGAGAAGGAACCTGGGTAGGGTTGCTTCAGGATGAGTCTGTGTGAAACTTCATCTGGAAATGAGAAGGAACCTGGGTAGGGTTACTTCAGGATGAGTCTGTGTGAAACTTCATCTTGAAATTATGAGAAGGAACCTGGGTAGGGTTGCTTCAGGATGAGTCCGTGTGAAACTTCATCTGGAAATGAGAAGGAACCTGGGTAGGGTTGCTTCTGGATGAGTCCGTGTGAAACTTCAACCAGGAATGAGAAGGAACCTGGGTAGGGTTGCTTCTAGATGAGAAGGAATCAATGTAAGATTGCTTCATGATGAGCCTTTGTAAAACTGCATTTGGAAGTCAGAAGGAACCTGTGTAAGATTGCTTCATGATGAGCCCGTGTGAAGCTGTATCTGGTCATGTAGGTAGTTGCTCTGTCTTGCTTCAGAAACTAATATTGGACCTGTTGAAAATTGTTAATGATAACTATCTGTTGATTGATCTTTTCCTGAAAAGGTAAAGCGTTAGCTATATGCAATATCATGATGTATGAAATGCATTGTGTTCTCAAAATAAATGAGATTATGCTATATGTGTTTCGTATGCTTATGCTATGATGTATGAAATGTGAAATGTTGTTGAAGTGTATCTTTGTCTGTGAAAATAAACCCTTGACAAATGCTGGTGAGCCTTGGGAAATGAAATCCCAGACTGCTTCTGGGGATGAAGAGTATGCTCCTCTTCAGACCTTGTTTTAGGATGTTTCCGCTAGAGATTCCTATTTTGTTGTTTGAGGAGATCTCCATTGAGGAATGTTGACTTTGCTTGGTAGGGTGGACTACGAATCGATCCCCCACATCTTGCAATCAGATTAATAAAGGGGTTACCAAATTTATGTACCAGAACCCCATGCTTAAAATGACCATCACTATCCGACTACTCTACTATGTGCGTGCAATAAGATAAAGGGCTTAATGTGATTATGCTCAAATAAAATGGGTGAAACAAAACAAAAAGAATTAGGTTGAGTTATAATAGCATGACTGGAACTGGTATGCATAAGGAGGGGTTGTCTAGCGTCACTACTGTATCTTTGTTGTTGATATTGAGCTTAGATTGTTCTAACGGAAACATCGCGCAACCATGTACGAATTGATTAGTGTCATGTAATTGAATATAACATGTGCTTAAAATATTACCTTACTGATTATTTGCTTGAGGATAAGAAAAGATTCAAGTATAGGGGAGTTTGATAACGCGAAAATACATAACATATTCAACCCGATTTTCATAAATAAAGTTTTTGTTTTATCTCAATTATGTTGCATTATGTTGGCATTTCATGTTTGTTTTAGGTAATTATTTCATCCAAGGCCTACATGAGAAAATGAGAAGAAATGGAAAAGAAACCGACTCAAAATCAGTAAAACTGCAGAAATAGCATAATAAATCATATCAGAAGGATGTGATGATCACTACAACTTCCATTCCACCCGACACAAGTTGAACTTGTGTGCCCCTCGGCATACAAACCATTCGGATCAACACAAGGTGGAAATATGTATGTTCCACCGCACACATTGCATTCCACTTGGCACAACCTATTTTTTGTTTTGTTTGACGCGCTAAGATTTCTCCATGATTCTACACGTTGCCAGTGCCAACTGAAACAACCGACTGAACTGTTAACTGATAATGAAATCAATGAAGTCTCTATCGAACATTTTTTATCTCACGGGAAGGAAAAGGTAAACATCGAGTAAACCTAATAATGGAGACATCACGGTCAAAAGACCAAGAGATTGGGTAAGGGAGTCTGTTATGCGAGGGGAAGGTATTAGCACCCCAGACGCCCATAGTACTCTATGGTATCCACTCTTGTTATTCTAATCTAAAGGGTGTGGCCAAAGTATATGTCTTAGGTTTAAAAAAAAAAGAAAAAGGGAATGCATGCAAAAGAAAAGGAAAAGAAAGTGTGGGGAAAAGAAAGAGATTTTTACAAAGATATTCTCGATTAGACCCCACAAAAAGTCTTCGCCTACGTATCCCTTTTAAGGAGTCAAAGTCGTCGTAGTTCGGCTCATTTGTTTTGGTGGGTTTGTGTTTTTTATTTGAACGATGTTAAATTCAATCATTCCATTGCGGCTAGATCTTTGGAGACTTACGACCAGTAGTGGAAAGGAACTAACATGCTTTTAGAAGAGAAAGGCCGATTGGCAAAAAGAAAGGAGTTGGTTAGTGTTTTTTTTACCTTAAGAAAGTGTTTAAGTTGTTAGAGAATGCTTTTATTAGTTAAAGGAAAAAAGAGCATGTTAGTTTTAAATGCAAGGATGCAAAAAGAAAGAAAACATCTAAGGGAGACTATCTAGAATCTAATCCCCTAAAGTTATCATACAAAGATGGCCCTATGTCAAGGATATAAAGGGAAATATTTACCCTATGTTAGAATGCATGGATTACCATCCTAAGGTCTAGCTTAATTCGAGAAAGAAACAAGCACATCCTTAGGGAGCATGGCATATCAAACAAGTGCTTTGGCAAAAGCATATAATCGGGGTATAATGACTGAGAAAATAGGGGTATGAAGAGAAACTGCTTTAGCTAAGGGGAGCGAATCACCCGAAGCAAACAAGAGGGAGACTAAGATGAAATAAAAAAGAAAAGTATTACTTTAGCTAAGGGGAGTGGATCACCCGAAGAAAATAAGCGGGTAGCAAAGTGTCAGCAATGGCCATTGCAAACTCCTGACAAAGTGTGGGGGTTTGATTCCGAAATCCTTTTCCACTTGATCTAAGATACACATGATATGAACAAATCCAAAGAATCAATGTACAATGTGAGATAAGGATGACACAAACAAAACGCAGGGGTCGATTGCGAACCCTTTCCGCTCGCTTCCTTTTGAGGATTTATTGGGGTGGGGGGATAGGCAAGCACAAATGTAAACACACCTACAGAATACCTACTTCAAAGTAGGGTTTTAAATAAGCCCAAGTAGCACACCAAATGCACATAATGCGGAATTTCCCTAAACGGGTCTTTAAATAAACCAAAGGGATTCCTGACATGATCAACAATGGAGATCCCCGTCATACATCTCTATTCCTACTTATCATGGAAAGGAAAGCGGTAAAGTGCGGAAATAGTAAAAAGGAAGAGATGAAATACCAAACGAATAACAATCAGAGGTGAGCAAGCAAGAAAAATATAAGAAAACCCGGAAAACTTCGGGTGAGCTAGCATCAACAAACAAAACAAGTCCTAAATCAGACGTCCAACATAAGCCTCGATGCAACGGTGTGAAAATAAATCACAAATAATGTGCATCGAACATCATCACAAAATCCATCCTACATGAAAATATAGTCTAGAAAAAAAACACAACAAGCATATAAATGCTTCAAACCACGAGGGTCAAAGCATAAGCTTGTCCGAATCCCATCCGTATCTCACAAATAAAGCGAAACACGAATCAAGAATAATATTGAATTTGTGTTTTCCAAATAAAGTGGTACACAAATTAATATCATCATGAGAATCCCTTAGTATGAGTCCTTGCATAATCAACACACATGTCAAAAATAACAAGGAAAAACTAAACCCAAAGAGAAAACACAATGAGAAAAGAAACAAAATAAAAAAAAAGGAATTTACTGATTTTTGGCTTGGGAACCCGGTTACCGAAATTTGGGAAAATAGCTACTGACTTGAGGTAACCGGTTACCATAACTGGGTAACCGGTTACCCAAGCCAAAAAATCTATAAAAGGTTCTTGTAAGTAGGGTAACTTGTTACCAAAACCGGGTAACTGATTACCTTCATGTAGAAAACAGTTTTTTAACAGTTTTTTGAGATTTGACTCATGGTTTAGGAATTTGATCAAACGCAAATCTCCACACATTCAATAAATAATTTTGCATAATTCAATACAAAATATCCATAAAGTTCCACATTATCATCTGTACGGAATATTGATTTAGATTTCAAACGGAAAACAAAGATAACAACATTTGTGACACATTGCCGAAAGAACGGGATCAATCAGATAAACGACGAGGAAGTTATGAATTTTTGAAGTTTCATCTCAGATGAAAATATTTCTCGGTTCAGGATTTTCAATGTGTGGCATGTTGTTTGGACAAAAAACGAAGGCCTTCGGGATACCGTTTGAATTTGAAAACTAAAACCAATATTTAGCCAACTCAATTTGTGAATTAATGCCACAAAAACCAGCTTGATATGATAAAAATAAACCGATTTATAAATTTTACCGTATCAAACACTAATACAAATGAATTCTCGCTCATCACAAACATGTCTTCAGAAACTCAAAATCCATGGTTCCTTCCTTCGTGAATCAGCTTTTAGCCTCCAAATACGATATCAAGACAAAATTTTGGCAATCAGAACCATGCGTATATGATATTCCATCCGAGTGTTATGAATTTTTTATTGCACACGAAATAACGGTTCAGCCCACTTTTCCTTTGTATTTTTTCACTGTATAACTTCCAAAAGGATGGCGTATTCTGAGACTTTCCTTCGAGATTTAGCTTTTGGTCCGAACATGAAAGTTGAAAAGAAATTTGAGATGGTGAAAACCTCAAGAATTAATCCAAAACACCATTTCAAACGGTCGATATGAATTTCTAAACTCAAATCAGCTGAAAAAGTGTTCCCTATTCGCACTGCTTAAAATTCAACAAAAACACCGAAATCTTCCGCAACTTGACATGTGTTGAACAAATACAGGAGCTTTTCCGTGTTGACTAAAATACCTTGATCCCATGAAATGCATATATGCATATGATTATGAAATATAAGCCAATTAGTATCATAATGAAAAGGGCAAATTTTAAGGTACAACAACTGCCCCTATTCAATCTTATTTGACCAGAGAGTGAGATTGGAAGATGCCTTTCGAACAATCAAGGCGAAAGAGGATTGAATACTAATTAGAATCGTAAAATTTGCACTCTAAAGCCAGTCGAGTATTATGCATCTTTGGTTTTTATGAATAGTGGTTATTAAGGACAAATTTATGCCCGGTTAGGGGTGGGACACACACAACAAGAAATGGATTTTTGTAATCATGCGTTAAGAGATGGTAGTGATCACATATCAAAAAGAGACCAGAAGAAAGGACTCTAACATAGATATCAGCCACATACGCACAGATGAGAAGACATATGAAAAAGATATATGTTCGGAAGATAGGACACACAACAGAAAGAAGCCCAGAGGAAAGGACTCTCATCAAAGATATCATAAGCACGTGTTCAGAAGTAAAACAAGTATGACAGAGACCGGAAGAAAGGACTATGTCACAGGTATCAAAAATAAATGTCCGAAGGAAAGGACACCTAGCAGGAAAGAGGCCGGAAGGATGGTCTCTAACCAAAGACATTGTAACCATACGCCTGGAAGAAAAGACATGTAATTAAGAATATACCAAAAGAAAGTTCTAACAAAACATAACAAGAATTCATGTCCGGAGGAAAGGACACACCACATGAATAGACCGGAGGACAAGATATTATAAATATATGTCCGGAGGAAAGGATATATAACAAGAGTAAACCAGAGGAAAGGTCTAACCAAATACGTTGCACTTATATGTCCAGAGGAAAGGAGATGTAATAGAAATAGATAGGAGGAAGGTCTAACCAAAAATATCAAGAATACATGTCCGGAGGAAAGGACACATAGCAAGAATAAACTGGGGGAAAGGTCAAACCAAAGACATCGCACATATATCTCCAGAGGAAAGGACACATAGCAGTAATAGACCGGTGGAAAGGCCTAAACAATGATATCAAGATTATATGTACGGAGGAAATGACACATAACAAGAATAAACCACAGGAAAGGCCTAAACCAAGATATTGCAAATATATGTCCAAAGGAAAGGACATATAATAGGAATAGACTGGAGGAAAGGTCTAAACCAAGATATTATATATATATATATATATATATATATATATATATATATATATATATATATATATATATATATATATATATATATATATATATATATATATATATATATTCGGAGGATAGGACATATAACAGGAATAGACCGATGGAAAGGTCTAAACAAATATATTGTACATATATGCTTGGAGGAAAGGATATATAACAGGAATATCAAATATATAAGTCTGGAGGAAAGAACACATAGCAGGAAAGAGACCAGAGTAAAGGAATATAATCACAGATATCAAAGATGTACTTTTAGAGTTAGTAGCGAACCTACAACAAAAGAGAGGCCAGAGGAAAGGAATCTAACCAAAGATATCACGACTATATGTTTGGAGGAAAGAAAATATATGAAAGAGACCGAAAGAAAGAGCTCTATCGAAGATATCACATATACATGTCTGGAGTTGGTAGCGGACATGAGGAAGATATTGGGTATATGCAAGGTAAAATTAGACATATACCAACAAGGAAATGGACCTACTGAAGTAGACTCTTTACAAAGGACGTCTGCTCAAAGGTAAATCAACAAGGAAGCTAAGTTGCAAATAGACTCTTGGGGAAAGAATTCATTGGGATTCACATTTGTATTGAACCCGAAGAGAATGACAGTCGAAGGCGATCTTGCAAACAAAAAGATTAACTATGAAGACTTCTAGACAATGGTTTCCAAAATGCGTTGGACTTTAAGAGGTTGCAAAGGCGCAAGAACTACATAATCCAGCAGGCCAAAGACGGATGTAATTATTCAAAAGTGGAAATTATCTGAACTACCACACACCAAGTGTGGACACTCAAATATATGAGAGGTAAGAAAAGTTATATACTGACTCTTTCTCGCATTCTGACAGCAAAGTAAGTATGGATAAAAAAAACTATTGGCTTACATGAGTAACGGAAGACCACGACCTATTGGGAAAATGGAAGATACCAAAGACCCGACTGGTGGTAAACCAAAACATACTCTATTGGGGAAACGTGATAGGATCACCTAGGCTTGCTACAAAGATAATTCATATCCGAGCGCACGACAAATTAGTTACTGCAGGCAAACATAATTGGCTTATATTTTTGCATGCTTGAATTTTTATTATGTTTTGGTAAATGCCATGTAGGTATGCATGTTCAGCGATGCATTGAGGAAAACACATCAATTATCGACTGCTAAGAAATCAATGAACTTATGAATGATTATATTTGCTTATCTGAACTTCTGTGGAAGATAAATAGTCTGAGCATCAGCGGGAAATTGAGATTAAGAACTAACAACTTCCAAAGATCGACACCCCTAGGGGAAGTAACTTCCTAGGGATAAATAGTAGAGCTTCTTGAGTGAAGATTACTTCTACTAAGGATAAAGAGAATTCTTGTGTTGAAAGAAAATCGGGACCCGACCTCACTAGGGATCAAAAGAGTCTTTGAATGAAAGAAATCTACCATCATACTGCACCATGGGGATATTACTGCCGAGGTGATGATCTTCATTTGGAGAAGAGTTAAGGACTTTTTTAGAATAGGGCTCCACTAGGGAAATATCTCGATAAACTTTCATCATTTGGGATGAAGAGAGTTATGACCAATGCTTTCATATACACCGCACTGGGGAACTAGGACATCTATTCCATTGGGGAAAGAAGACTCGCTTCAATGGGGAAATAATATGTCAATAAATCTGAAGGCCTTCACAAAACAACTTTGATTGGGGATAAGGCTATCTCCTCCACTAGAGGTAAGATAAACCTTAGATGAAAGTATCCGCAATATCCATTGCACTAGGGATAATCATCTTCGTAAGATTTATGCGAATAGGGATTTGTACTGGGGAACAAACTTATTGGGCATAACAATCTTCTTTGATAGGGATGCGAAAGCAGAGTCACTCATAGGAAAATAGGAATTCCCTCCAGAGGCCCAGGCAGGGATAGACTACACTGGGGAGGAAACATACGCATTGCCAAGAAGAGGAATGGGGTAAATTTCTCTGAGGATAAAGCGCTTGCTTCATGGGAAGAAAAATGCCAACTCTCATTTGGGAAGTGGACTTTTGAATTCAAGGGGAAATAAAATGGATGCTCAAAGCTCACTAGGGGATACAAAAGAATTCATGGGGAATAATGGATCTCCGGTTGATAGAAGCTCTTCACTGGGAATAAAAAGATCATGCTAGGGTGGAGATGAGCACTCCCTGGGGATGAATGACTCCGTCTTGAGAAGAAGTGAGCATCCACTTGGGAAATTGAATCCCATTCTACAGAAATCCTCATGTTGGTCGCATTCAGACCCTTCTTGATTCATTTGCTGGTATGCTTCTTATCACAGGGGATCAACTATACCTGCAGCGGAGAACAGTATAACAACCTATCCTGGGTAACAAATGGCAACCTTAGCCGTCATCCCAGGTACATGAGAATCCAAGTAATTTCAAACATTTATCAAAAATGTTGGACATATTTTCGCAAACAAAACATCAAAAATACAAACAAAGCATAACAGGATGAAAAGAATTTTATTGATTGATTGGCCTGTAAATAGAAAAATTTACATCAAGGTGCAATTCCTGAAAAGAGGTAATTGTGTAAAACATATAGAAGAGAGTATAAGGGTGGCTTTGTGAGGCAGATTCATCGGGTTCCGGCTTTGCTATAACTCTTATAACTTCAAAACTCTGTAGTAACTTGCCTTCTGAATAGACTAATTAGATTGGTCATCTATCCTTCCCAGTTAACCAAAAGTTGTGCAGAATAGTGTCACATATGTAACGCAGAACATAGTCATTCGCTTTATCCCTATTTTGCCTGGATCTCCCTTTCGGGTTTTCAATCTAACATGATAGCCTTTTTTGCCTAAGCCGCCCTTTCGGGTTTTCAACTTAGCAGTTGTACATCATTTTCTTTTTCATTCTTTTATTCATATATCCCTAATTTTTTCCCGAACCTTTATTCATTTTTTTGGTTCGTCGGGATGCCCTTTTTTCCTGAGCCAGTCAACTCAGCAGGTTTGTTTATGCAAAGTACTTTTTAACTACGTCTGCGTTAACAGGGTGAGGGAAATCCTCTCCATCCATAGTCGTGAGCATCATGAAGCCTCCATAAAAGACTTTCTTTACAATGTATGGTCCTTCATAATTAGGAGCCCATTTTCCCTTAGCATATATATTGTTGGTAGGCAAGATCCTCTTTAGCACGAGGTCACAAGCTTGAAAAGTTTGAGGACACACCTTCTTGTCGAAAGCTTTCTTCATCCTCCTCTGGTATAACTCTTATGACAAATAGCCGTCAATCTCTTATCGTCAATGAGGTTCAACTGATCAAGTCTATTCTGAACCCATTCAGCCTCGTCAAGCTGTAGATCCTTCATTATCCTTAAAGAAGGAATCTTCACTTCTACGGGTAGGACTGCTTCCATGCCATATACTAGAGAGAACGGGGTCGCCCTAGCCGAAGTGCACACCAAGGTGAGATAACCATGTAAAGCAAATGGCAACATCTCGTGCCAATCTCTATAAGTCACAACCATCTTCTGAACAATCTTCTTAATATTCTTGTTAGTTGCATCGACGACACCATTCATCTTTGGACGATATGGAGAAGAATTATGATGTTTTATCTTGAAGCTTTTGCACAACTCTTTCATCATCTTGTTGTTGATATTGGACCCGTTATCAGTGATGATCTTCTTGGGCACCCCATAATGGCAAATAGTATTATGCTTAATGAAACGAGTCACAACTTGCTTGGTGATGTTGGCATATGATGCTGCTTCAACCCATTTGGTGAAATAGTCAATAGCCACCAGAGTAAAGTGATGTCTGTTGGAAGCAGTCAACTCAATCTTCCCAATCATATCAATACCCCACATTGCAAAGGGCCAAAGATAAGTCAAGACATTCAGCGGATTTGGCGGCACATGTAATTTGTCGGCATAAATCTGACATTTGTAATAGATTCTAGAGTGATTATATTAATCATTTTCCATGGTAGACCAATAATAACCTACTCTCAAGATTTTCTTGGCCATGATATGACCACTAGAATTCATTATTAAGGAGCCTTTATGGACCTCTTCTATGATCCTGTTTGCTTCGTGTCTATCCATGCATCTGAGAAAAACAGAGTCATAGTTCTTCTTATATAAACACCATTGTTGAGGAAAAACTTGGCTACATAATTCCTAAGAGTCTTATTATCAATAACAGAAGCATCCTCTGGATATTCTTGTGTCTCAAGATATCTTTTGATATCATAAAACCAAGTCTTCTCATCGACTGCCTCATCTTCTATCTCATAACAGAACGCTGGCTCATCCAACCTCATGATACAGATTAAGGAAGCGTGGTTAGCCCACCTCACTTTGAACATGGATGACAAAGTAGCCAAAGTGTCTTCCAGGTTATTCTACTCCCTTGGGACATGCTGGAAAGTGATTTCATCGAAGTACATGATCAACCTCAAAACATGCTCGCGATATGGAATTAGATTACGATGTCGAGTCTCCTAATCTTCGTTGATATGAATGATTACTAGAGGAGAATCCCCATATACTTCTAATATTTGATTCATAAATCAATAGCAGCTTCGATCCTGAAGATACAAGCTTCATACTCGACCATATTGTTGGTACAATCAAAGAAAATTATAGCAATGAAAGGAGTATGGAAACCTTCAGGAGAAGTAATAACAACACCGATACCATTACCCGATTCATTTGAGGCACCATCTAATACCATCATCCATCGCGATCCTGGCTCGGGTCCTTCTTCTGGGCCTTGGATGTTACAATCTCGTACATACATAATATCTTCATCAGGAAACTCAAACGTCATCCGTTGATACCCATCTTCCACGGATTGTTGAGCTAGATAATTTTCTAATACACTACCCTTGATAGCCTTTTGGGTAGTATACTGGATGTCATATTATGTAAGAATCATCTGCCAACATGCCACTCTTCCCCTTAGAGCTGGATTTTCGAAAATGTACTTGATTGGATCCATTTTGGATATCAAGAGAGTAGTATGATTCAGCATATACTATCTAAGACGCTTTACTGACCAAACGAGTGAACAACAAGTATTTTCCAGTAATGAGTATCTCGATTCGCAATCAGTAAACTTCTTGCTCAGGTACTATATAGCATATTCTGTCCTACTTGTCTCGTCATGTTGACCTAGTACACAGCCCATGGTGTTTTCCAACATTGTCAAATACATTATCAATGGCCTTCCTTCTACTGGAGGCGAGAGGATCAGAGGTTCTAGCAAATATTCTTTTATTTTATCAAAAGCTGCCTGGTAATTGTCATTTCACCTGGCCGTTGGATCTTTTCTCAGCAATTTGAAAATAGGTTGACAAGTGGTTGTAATATAAGAGATGAATCTAGTAATGTAGTTCAACCTCCCGAGAAAACCACAAACCTTTTTTTCTATCCTTGGCTCAGGCATTTCTTGTATAACTTTTACTTTGCCTAGATCGACCTCGATTCCTTTTTCACTTACAATAAATTCTAATAACTTCCATGATCTCCCCTTAAAGGTGAACTTGTTAGCGTTCATCCTCAACCTGAATTTCCTTAACCTTTCAAACAACTTCAACAAGTTAACAAGATGTTCCTCTCCTGTCTGGAATTTGGCAATCATATCATCAACATAGACTTTAATCTATTTATGTATCATGTCATGAAAGAGAGTGACCATGGCACGCTGATATATTTCCTCTGCATTCTTCAAACTGAAGGGCATCACTTTGTAGATAAATGTTCCCCAAGTTGTAATGAAAGTTTTTTTTGCCATGTCTTCTAGCGCCATCTTAATATGATTATAACCAGAAAAACCATCCATGAACAAAAATACTTTAGCTTGAGCAGTATTATCAACCAGAATATCAATATGAGGGAGTGGAAAATCATCGTTAGGGCTTGCTTTGTTCAAGTCCCTATAGTCCACAGACATTCACACTTTACCATCTTTCTTTGGTACAAGCATAATGTTCGAAATTCACAAAGGATAAGAAATTAATTTCAGGAAACCCTGCGTTAAACTATTTCTGAACTTCCTCCTTAATCTTATTAGACATCTCGGGATGAGTCCTTCAAAGATTTTGCTTAACAGGAGTACACTCTTCCCTGAGAGGTAGTTTATGCACAATAATGTTTGTATCCAGCCCATGCATGTCTTCATAAGACCAAGCAAAGATGTCAGCATACTCTCAGAGCATTTCAATTAACTTCTGATTGACAATGTCTTCTAACGCGGCCCCAATCTTGACTTCTCTCTTGACCTTCTCGGTACCCAAGTTGGTCACTTCTATAATCTCTTGATGTGGCTGAATAACCTTTTCCTCTTGCCTCATCAATCTAGCTAACTTTTGTGGAAGTTCACAATCTTCTTCAGCCTCTTTATCAGCTTGATACATTGGATTTTCAAATTCATAGTGAGCCATAAAAGAGTCGTTATCGACAAGATCCGGGATTAATGGGGGACTGTTTCTGCATGATTGATTTTATTTTATTTTAGTTTTAGATTAAAAAAATAAAAATAAAAATCACATAGCCAAAAATTTTGAAAAATAAAAAATAAAGACATGGAACAAAATATTTAAATGCGAAAAGACGTCCTTTATTGATGATAATTTTGCAAATTGTGGCCCTACGGCGAGTTCACTACGCCTTGGGCAGAGCGCATGAATTATTACATGATATTAATAAAAGAAAATTACTCTTCAAATCAGGTAACTTGAATGACGTCTTCGATTGACCAATTAGCCAGCTCATGCCATGGCACAGTAGTGTGAATCCACTTGCCCCATTTCAGTCACTATCACCATCCTCACTCATAACGTGAGCTTCCTCATGAATAACACCACCGCTGATGAATTTAATGGGAGGAGGGGGAATATCTTGCTTTTCAAAAATGGCACCTTCTTCTTTGGCACAAAGCCTAAACCTTTCTTATCCTTCTGTGTAGGGAGATCCAACACTCTGCCCCAACCTTTAGGATATTCAGACTGAACGACTGCCTGAGCCTACTTGTAAGATGCCATAGAGATAGTGTACTTCTTAACTTCTAGACCAAGGGCTTTGACAACTTGCATAGTTTTAAACGCTTGGAACGGGGTCTCATGCACCTCACCTTTAATCTCAACATAACGGAAGGTACTCAGATGGATGAAAATATAGTCATCTTCACTGCCAACGGTAACAACCTTTCCATTGAGCAGGAACTTCAACTTTTGGTGCAGAGTAGAAGTCACTGCACAGGCCCCATGAATCAACGGGCGTCCTAGAAAACATCAGTAGGAAGGGTTAATGTCCATGACAAAGAAAATTCCTTCAAAATTCTAAGGACCTATCTTCACAGGAAACTCGACTTCACCAAACACAGTTCTTTTGGATCCATCGAATGCTTTCACAATCAAATCATTGGGCCTCAGCACAACCCGTTCGTCATCCAACTTCATGAGAGCAGACTTTGGCAACACATTGAGGGATGATCCCGTGTCAACCAACACACGAGATAGGGTAATCTTAGAAACCTCCATTGAGATATGCAACGCCTTGTTTTGCTTTCTCCCCTCAGGCGAAAAATCATAATCAGTGAAGCCTAAACCATTACTCGCAGAAATACTTGACACGATACCTTCAAGTCGGTTCACAGAAATCTCTTGAGGAACGAAAGAAGTCCCCAAAAACTTCATCAACGCATTTCGGTGGGGTTCATAATCCTGAAGTAAAGCAAGGATTGAAATATTGGAAGGTGTCTGGCTCAACTGCTCAATGATCTTATAATCAATTATTTTTATGTACTTCATCAGTTCGGTCACATCTTTGGCCATCTCAGCATTAAAGGTCGAAACAGGAGGGTTCTGCCCCGACTTTCCACCGTTAACACTTTATCTGCTTTCCACCTGCCTTAGCTAAGGCATCTACATTACTTTCTGGTTGTTCTAGTGGAAAGAAAATTTGACCACTACGGGTGATCCGACTTTCGCTGACAATATCATGAACTTTAGGTTTCTCCTCTTTTGACTTATCTTCCTCGGGCTTCTGAATAACAACTTTCTGCCCCTGGTGATAAACTCCGCCTCTATAACGCCAAGGAATTACAGTATCACTGATATATGGCACAGGACCATGCACAGTAATAAGCAAAGGAGTCTTTTTAATCGGAACTGGAATCGCCACTGGCACACGAATTGTCTTTGGCTTGACAGGAATAGTGATTACATCAACCTCATCTTCTCTAACCTTAGGTTCAACACCCTGGTGGTCAAATTGAAGAACTCCTTTAGTGATCAAATCCTGAAAATCATCTTTCAAAATTTGGCAACCTTCTGGCTGGATCAAACAATCTGCACAGTCCATTCCACAACCTAAAAATACACCCAGACTCCACAGTTGTTCCTTCACAAATGAGAGAGGAGTAGTTAACTGATTAACATCTATTACCAAGTTCAAATTTTCCACCTCAAGAATGGCACTGACTGTAGAGCCGCCATGAGATGGTAATGGTTGTTGGATAATGTTGGGTGCTGGCACTAGCCCAAAATTAATAGTCTTAGTGTTCAATAGATCTTGAATCTTGTGCTTGAAAGCAAACCAATTTTCGATAGTATGCCCCTGACCTCCGGAATGGAAATCACATGAAGCATTTGCGTCAAAATTACGTGGCAACCTTTCCTGGGTTAAAGTTCAAAGTGTATTTCTCTACTAATTTCATCTCAATCATTTGAGGTAACAATTCTGCGTAAGTCATTGATAACGCATCGAACTTCCTCAGTGGCAGACTATGCCTTTGCTGATTATCCTATCTAGGCATATAAGCTTGCCTATGAGGAGCGACAGTCAGAATGGTCACAACAACAACTTGATAATCAGACTGCTGATGAGCTCTTCCTTTACCCTTCCTTGCATAGAGCATGCTAGCATCACTTTATATCTTCTTTTGGAAGCCACCAAAAGACTTCTTGGTGTTACTAGCATTATGGGGTATCTTGAATCTTTCCCGACTTGATTCTGATCTCAATCCTTTCCCCATATGTCACCATTTTAGCAAATGAATTAGAAGTATTATAACTCGTGTAATACTTCCTCTGCAAAGTGCTGGTGAACATGTCTACCATCTCATGCTCCATCATGGGTGGTTGGACTCTGGCAGCCATCTCACGCTACCTCTATGTGTACTCTTTAAAGGACCCATTCTGTTTCTAAGAAAAATTCTACAACTGAGTTCTAGTGGGTGCCATATCATAGTTGAACTTGTAATGTTGGACAAAATCCTCAGCCAGCTCTCTAAATGTTCAAATACGGGAACTCTCAAGCTGTATGTACCATTTCAATGGTCCACCAATTAAAATGTCCTAAAAGAAATGCATACACAACTTCTCATCTTTGGAGGAATCTTCACTCCCGGGACCAAGCCTCAATCAGACATATCAAGGCCCATAACACCCTGATTCTCAAACATCTACATACGCTCTTCGAGCATCCGTAACTTCTTGTCAGCATTAGTTTGTTCTTCTTGGTTAACAAACCAATCCTCCTCATCACAGTCTTCCTCAACCTGTCTAACCGGTATTTGAATAACCCTTGGTTGAACGAGAGTCTGTAGATTGTCTTGGCGAGTAGGAGTAAGTGGAGGAACATATCCCCCAACATTGCTCACAGGAGCAGCCTGATTAGTTGGAACAGTCTGGTTATTGTTGACAAGATTACCATTCGGAGTTGGACCCCTCAAATTGCTAGCAGGATTATTGACAGTCGGTCCACCAGGATTACAAGAAGGATTACCGATGAGGACACATACGATATTTCTAACACCATCAAGGGTAGTAGTTATAGTTTCCCCTTCCACTGTAGTTACAGTGGGCCTTACAATCAGAGCTCTCATCTCTTCCTATTGATGAGCCATATCCTGAATGATGTCCATCAATTGATCCACACATGAGTCCATCTTGCCACCCATAGCAGCCATATCATTCTAAATCTATTCCATTTGAAGTTGTTGATTACTTCTTGTAGAATAGCAGTGGAAAACTGGGTTTGCAATTTCTGCTAAATAAACGCAGAACCAAGATAAGAAAGCCGACCAAAAACCTGTATGCATGGAATGTATGAATGCATGACATGCAAATTCAATATTTTACCATTTCCAGGGAAACATTATATTTTCATCAATAATAGAAATAACGGGATATGGAAAAATCATCATTAAAGAAAGAGACTGCATATATCATAGGAAAAGATCATCCATACAAAAGACATCTCAAGATGAGTTCATACAGATAAAATCAAAGGAACCCGTCCAATAAAACTGGCGGTGAACCGATCAAATACAAAGAGATCAACAGAGGTAAAAAATCAAACAATGTCAAACTCCTAACCGAGCTTTGAGCTGTGCCAATTCTTCGATCACTTGGGCCAACTGGGCAGCCTTTCTCTTCAATCGGGTCTCCGTCGCAAACTTAAAGGCATTCGTCTCTCTGATTTGCACCTAGAGCTCATCAATTTGCACCTATTGGCTTTGGACCTTTTTCTCCAAACTCTCTTGTCGTTTGAAAACTTTGTGTAATTTTGACCCTTCTTCACAAATTTGTTTCCTAAAAGCTTTGACTTCAGCTTTATGATCGACTTGCATATGGTCTTTTAAAGCTCGAAGACTTTTAAACTTCTGCTGACTGTTGGCAAGATCACATTGAATCTTCCTCACAACTTCCGTTTGAATTGGGACGCAAGAACTTTCGAATCTTGGCCTTTTCAATTGTTCAAGAAAACCATATTCTTCTAACACTCTATCTTTCAGCTTAGCCTCATGAAGCAACTTTTTTTTCCTGCGCAGCAAAAGCAAGCTCCAATCAAATCCTGCTTATCTGACCTAACTTAAGGTTATCTGTTTCATCCTTCCTAAGGAGTTCCACCGGCACAAGCTTGGATTTACTTGAAATGGGTTGTAGAATGGACGACTCATATGGGATTGATTGACCAACTGGGGTGTTTGATGCTGACAAACCATCGGATTGTAGACCAAAAGTAGGTTGTGGGTACAATGACACTTCTCTCCTATAAGGAAACAATATCATCTTCACTCGATCTTTGACCCACTGTACGTATGGATCAAGAGCTAAGCATCCCCTTTGACCAAAAAGAGTTGTTCCATGCTGATGAACATGATTCAACGCGCTTCTCATCCTCTCTAGAAAGATAAGGTCCCCACCTTTGCCAAAATAAATGGTTTTCACTTCAGGATCAGTTGGTTTATCCGCCATGATGTATCCTAGTTGATGCCATGCTAAGATAGGATTATAATTGATACAACCCTTAGTCCCCACAAGCGGCACATTAGGAAAACTTCCATAGCTTACAGTGATCTCCTTTACACCCCTTATGTTGTTCCAAATGACATCATAAGAAGTAAGAGCCATAATCCTTCATGACCAGAAAAGAGTGTTGTGGTGTCAACAAATGGTCCCTTGATAGGCATGTGCGACATGAATCATTTGTAAAGAAGAGGAATTCAATAGAGAACACACCCTTACTTGATATGCCGAGAATGAATAGCATAATAAGTATTGGCAAGAATTGTTGGCATCAGATTTCTGTTCATGAACACACATATGGCTGAGAAACCCATGAAGTCCTCCATATTAGGCAAAATAATCATGCCATAGATCATGACGGCTAGTAACACATTTAACATTATCCATTCATTGTCTCTTGCAAACTATCTAGCTTTGGCTTCTAAAAAGTCCAAATGAAAACCAGGTGTGTCATCTCTTATTGCCCAATTACTTCTCACATCTCTAAGGTTCAAATAAATAGCCTTAAAGATATCCACATAATTAGGAACTTCGGGCAAGCAGATAAATGATGTGCAACTCAGAATCTTGACATCAAGTATGTATGCATCCTCCTCAAGCGTTGGTGCTAGTTGGTAATCCTGGTATGTAAAGAAACGCAACGGAGGATCATAAAATTTTAGAAGAGATACCATAGCCCAATGTTCATAACCATCATACAGTAATGGTAACAAATTCCCATATCTAGCTCTGAACGTCTTCTCATTCGGACCGGTCACAAGAAAACCTAATTATTTAAACTGAGCAAGAGTAAAACCATGAAAATGGTAACAAGATGTCTTCCTGAGAAGCTCTTTGTCTATACCGGTGTTGTTATCCATTCTTGATGACAATCGCGGATCAACCTGGAAATGGTATGCATATGCAGATTAAATTCTTTTTCACATATATATATTTTTACATTTCTTTGTAAAACTAAATATGCTATGATGCAAATATAATGATCATGAAACCAAGGAATTCCCAATAATGGCCACTATGTTGTTTCTGACTACACCATGAATATCGGGATCAAAGGTCTAGAACACCGGTCAAAGAAACCTCAGAGCCACTGGATCAGAAACTCAAAATAAATCTGAGAACCAAACAATCACCGATAGAAGATAACAATCACCATTTGTACCTGTAAAAGATTGTATTCATTCACTCCCCACTCACAGGTCAAAACTAGGTCAGGGTAAGTCAAGGGTAACTCAAAATCCTAGTTCCATTTAGAGAATACCATCACCGTACACCTACATGATAATGATGGCAGCATGGGACCTCATATGAGCGTGGACGACATACCCGAATAGGGAGATCTACAACCCCTATCGGTCATGTTCGACTCTATTCCTAGTGTTCTTGTTGTTTGTCACTTGGTCTGGGTACTAGGACTTTTACATCTTATAACACCCACCCATCATGAAACAGAGACAACACAATAGGAGTATATGGGAAACGGTAAAATGCCATGTACATATATGCTCGGGTAAACAATTATGAAATGATCAAAGATGTAAAGCATATAAAATAAACACCCAAAGAAAAGAAAACAAGAACTAGGAACGACTCTGGGATGGACCAGCATTTGATCCATTTCCCCAGTGAAGTTACCAGCTAAAACAATCAGCTGAACTGTCAAATGATAATGAAATCAATGAAGTCTCCATCGAACATTTTTTATCTCACGGGAAGGGAAAGACAAACATCGAGTAAACCCTAGAAGGGAGATGTCACGGTCAAATAGCCAAGAGATCGGGTAAGGGAGTCTGTTACACGAGGGAAAGGTATTAGCACCCCACACACCCATAGTACTCTATGGTATCCACTCTTGTTATTATAATCTAAAGGGTGTGGCCAAAGTCTATATATAAGGTTTAAAACAAAAATAAAGAGGGAATGCATGCAAAAGAAAAGAAAAAGAAAGTGTGGGGAAAAGAAAGATATTTTTACAAAGTTATGCTCGATTAGGCCCCACAAAAAGCCTCCTCCTACGTATATCTTTTAAGGAATCAGAGCAGCCGTAGTTCGGCTCATTTGTTTTGATGGTTTTGTGTTTTTTAGTTGAACAATGTTAAATTCAACCATTCCACCGCGGCTCGACCTTTGGAGACTTACGACTTGTACCAGAAAGGAACTAACATGCTCTTAGAAGAGAAAGGTCGATTGGAAAAAAGAAAGGAGTTGGTTAGTGTTTTTTTACCTTAAGAAAGGGTTTAAGTTGTTATAGAGTGCTTTTATTAGTTTAAGGAAAAAAGAGGGTTTTAGTTATAAATTCAAGGATGCGAAAAGAAATAAAACATCAAGCGGGGCTATCTAGAATCTAATCCCCTAATGTTATCTTTCAAAGATGGCCCTATGTCAAGGATAAAAAGGGAAACCTTTAACCTATGTTAGCATGCATGGATTACTATCCTAAGGTCTATCTCGAATCGGGAAAGAAACAAGCACATTCTAAGGGAGCATGGCATATCAAACAAGTGCTTTGAAAAAGCACACAATCAGGGTAATACTGACTCAGGGGATGGGGGTATGAAGAGAAAATGCTTTAGCTAAGGGGAGAGGATCATCTGAAGCAAACAAGATGGAGATTGAGATGAAATAAAAAATAAAAGCATTACTTTATCTAAGGGGAGCGGATCACCTGAAGCGAACAAGCGGGTAGCAAAGAGTCAACAATGGCCATTGCGAATTCTTGATAAAGTATAGGGGTTTGATTGCGAAACTGTTTTCCACTTGACCGACTCGATACACATGATCTGCACAAATCCAAAGCATCAACGTACAATGTGAGCTAAGGATGACCCAGAAGAAACACGAGAGTCAATTGCAAACCCTTTCTGTTCGCTTCCTTTTGAGGACTTATTTGGGTAGGGGGATACGCGAGCACAAATGTAAACACACCTGTGGAATACCTACTTCAAAGGTATGGTTTTAAACAAGAACAAGTAGCACACCAAATGCACATAATGCGGAATTTCCCTAAACGGGTATTTAAATAAATTAGAGGGATTCCTGACATGATCATCACTGGAGATCCCTTTCATACATCTCTATTCCTACTTCTCATGGCAAGGAAAGTAGTAAAGTGCAGAAGTAGTAAACAGGAAGAGATGAAATACCAAACGGATAATAATCTTTGGTAAGCAAGCAAGAAAAATATAAGAAAACCCAGAAAACTTTGGGTGAGCTAACATCAACAAACAAAACAAGTCATAAATTAGACGTCCAACATAAGCCTCGATGCAACGGTGTGAAAATAAATCATAAATAATGTGCATCGAACATCATCACAAAATCCATCCTACAGGAAAATATAGTCTAGAAAAAAAAACAAAACAAGCATATATATTCCTCAAATTATGAGCGTCAAAGCATAAGCCTGTCCGAATCACATCTGTATCTCGCAAATAAAGCGAAACACGAATCAAGAATAATATTGAATTCATGTTTTCCAAATAAAGTGGAACACAAATTAATATCAGCATGAGAATCCCTTAGTATGAGTCCTTGCACAATCAACACACATGTCAAAAACAACAAGGAAAAACTAAACTGAAAGAGAAAACACAATGAGAAAAGAAACAAAATAAAAAAAGGAAGTTGTTGATTTTTGGCTTGGGAACCCGATTACCAGAATTTGGGAAAATAGCTACTGACTTGAGGTAACCAGTTATCATAACCGGGTAACAGGTTACCCAAGCCAAAATAACTGGGAAATGCTACTGTAAGTGGGGTAACCAGTTACCAAAATCGGGTAACCAGTTACCTTCATGTAGAAAACAATTTCTTAACAGTTTTATGAGATTTGGCTCATGGTTTGGGCATTTGATCAAACACAAAATCTCCACACATTCAATACATGATTTTTCATAATTCAAGGTTGAGATATAAGCTTCACATGCTTGATTAAGATTAACAATTAAACTTCATACAATCTCATCAATTTGTTCATTAATTAAGCACTTTCAAGTGAATCGACTTAATTCAATAAGCACTTAATTCAACTATCTGATTCCAGATTTACACATGACGATCAAATCAAATCATAATTCTAGGCTTAGATCTATATTCTCAATTCAAAATTCTACCTAGATTCAATTTATGCTTGATAAAAAAAGTGCTTCTCAAATAATCACTTATTTCAAATATGCTTAATTCAAGAAAACTCACCGATAAAAATGAAGAGGAGGCTTAGGTATAGAGATTGCAACAAACGAATCAACAATCGGAGAAGAATTGCTCTTGATTTTGACTTTTGAATCTTGATGAAATTGTTGTTGTGTTCTTGATCAAAAAAGTGTAAAACCTTAATTTGATCCTTTAGAGACTTGAGGAAAAAGATTCAAGTGTTTGTGTTGCTTTTTGAATTATGAGAACCCCCTTTAACAAAAATCAGATTTGAGATTATATACATGGGCCAATTGCGCCTTGGATGTGCAATTCGATTGGGCCTTGACTTGAAACCGTAAGCCTGATACGACCATAAAGTGCCACATCATCATCCGTGCAAAATCTCGATTCGGCCGTCAAATGGAAAACAAATATAACAACATTTGTGACACGTTGTCGAAAGAATGGGATCAATCGGATAAACAACAAGGAAGTTATGAATTTTTGAAGTTTCGTCTCGGTTCAGGATTTTCAATGTGTTACGCGTGGTTTGGACCAAAAACGAAGGCCTTCGGGATACCGTTTGAATTTGAAAACTAAAACAAATATTTAGCCAACTCAATTTGTGAACTAATGACACAAAAACCAGATTGATACGATAAAAATCGACCGAGTTATGAATTTTACCATATCAAACACTAATACAAAAGAATTCCAGTTCAGCACAAGCATGTCTTTAGAAACTCAAATTCACTGGTCCTTTCTTTGTGAATCAGCTTTTAGCCTCCAAAGACGACATCAAGATGCAATCGAGATAGAATTTTGGCAATCAGAACCGCGTGCATTCAACATTTCATCCGAGATTTATGAATTTTTTAATGTGCACGAAATAACGCTTCAACCCACTTTTCCTTTGTATTTCTTCACTGTATAACTTCCAAAAGGATGTCGTATTCGGAGACCTTCCTTCGAGATTTAGCTTTTAATCCAAACATGAAAGTTGGAGAGAATGTAGAGACAGTTTCAAAACCTCAAGAATTAATCCAAAACACCGTTCCAAATGAGCGGTATGAATTTCCAAACTCAAATCAGCTGAAAAACTATACCCTATTTGCACTACTTAAAATTCAACAAAAACACCCAAATCTTCCGCAACTTGACATGTGTTGAACAAATACGGGAGCTTTGTCATGTTAACCAAAATACCTTTATCCCATGAAATGCATGTATGCATATGATAATGAAATATAATCCAATTAGGATCATAATGAAGAGAGCAAATTTTGGGGTACAACACCAACGATCTCCATTATTTCCTCCTGATATTTCTCCACGCACAGATTTTTTGAAGCATGAAGTCACACTCCTAGATTTTCTCAAGCAACTTTGTTACAGTAAAGCACTATAAAATGAAGGACAATTTACAACTCTCGCTATCTTGTCTCAACTATCTCATTTTTGTCATGTTATTTTGCATTTTCATTTTCTTTCACGCCATTATTCCAGTTTCAACAGTTCAGAGCTTTGTTTAGAACTTAAGCAGATAAAACCTTCACCAAAACAACAATAGTTTTCTACATTGAAAAACTATTGCAACATTAGTTTCTTTTCATAGCCTCATGAACTTTGTTTCTAGTTTTATATTTTGTTCTACATTCAACTTAGTTTTCCGCAAGCAAACCCTACTGGCATATTGTGGAGGATTGCTATAAGTACTTGAAAAGTTGCAGAAATTCTGTTTTCATTATTTAATTCCCGGTTTTTAATTTAATTGTATTATTGTTCTTTATTTATCTTTCATGCCTGCATCATTATATGTTTGTTATTATTTTGTGTTTGTAACGAATAATATGTCCAGCTAATTTCCCTGATACCGACATGTAAGGTCACAAACTGAAGGGTTCGATAATAAATTAGCATAAACATTTTATAAAAATACTTTTCTGGTTTGGTTTCCAAATTTCAATATAAAACTGTTTCGTTACGAGAGTAAGAGACAGTCTAAGGCTAAAACCAATAATCCCGAGAGTGTGATTTTTTAATCGGATAGTGGTAATCAAACATTAATTTTGAATACAGTGAGAGCGGTTTACGATGAATTAGATTCTATTTGTTTTCAAAAATCATCTTTGGGTTTTAATGAGACAGCGAGAGCAAGCATTTAAGTTTAATTATATAATTTGAATCAACAATCACGAGAGTGTGAGATAAAGGTTTTTAAACTAATAGTTTCTACTGAATAGTTTTTTGAATACTCAAAGCTATGCCAATGAATTACCAAATTCCTGAAGTCATACTATTACATATCAGTATTCCGTTATTAAATATTTCAATTAAGTCTAACCTTATTTTTTCGTATACCCCAAAACCAAAGATTTATTAGCCTTATCTTTACACAGTAGCTTTAGATAGCAGTAACTCGATTAACAGTCCTTGTGGGTTTGATATCTTATAAAACTACACGATTAAACTGTCACTTGCAGTTAATACACCCGATAGACTCTAAAGTTGTGATCACTCCTCACTCCAATCTCGAGCTTCTTCAAAAAGTTTCTTAGTTCTTGGTTGCCTAGGATTCTTGAGTAACTCTTGAATAAGTATCTCCCTTTGGCCGAGAGCACCTTCCAAATGATCAATTTCGAAGTGAAGTTATATTTTGTTCAGGTCTTCTGATTTATCTTTGCATCTTTGAGCCTTTAGTTATTTATTGTTGCCAGAGCTTCCTTCAGTTGTTGTTGACATCCGTGAGTTGGTGAATGGTCTTCATCTCGTTGGTTTGTTCCCTTGTAAGCACTGCTCCTCTTTCTTTGAGATGTTTCTTCAAGTCTTCTATCTAGTTTTCATACTGATTTTCCATATCCTTATTTGACTTTGCGAGAGTATCTAATTGCATCTTCAACTTGACATTATCCCTTAGTATGTTATCCACTTCCTCCTTGTTATTGTTGATGGTGGAGTAATATTATCTTAGATCCTTACCAAACCTTAATCTCTTGTTCGTCTGTTTATTAATCAATTTGTTCTTTTCTGTAAGCAACTCATCATTTATCTTGACTTGATAAGCTAGCTAATTATTTGTGATGCCTATGTTGGTAGCTCGCATCCTTAACTCTTCATTTTCTGCACTTAGCTTTTGGTTAAGAACCTGAACCTCCATGAAAGCGACGGTAGGTGGTGAAAGTGGTGGTTGATACACAAGAGCCTCAAAATGAAATGGTAGTAAAGAAGTTTCAACTCTCTTCTTCACCCATTCAGTGTAGGGTTTGTTTGCTGACCAATCCTTCCTTCCCAATCTTTGTCTTCCCAAGAGACCAAGCGATGAATCTTCTTTCGTGCATCCTTTACCTTTACTAGCAATTAAAAATCTTCTCCATTGTTATAGAACATAGTTTCTTTTATATCCTCGTATTTTGGTGGACCGGGTAGAGAATAACCTAGTTGACGCTGAGACATCACGGGGTTGTAGTTGATCCCTCCTTTGGTACCCATGAGTGGCACATTGAGGAACTCGCCACAATTGAAAATGATTTCAATACCAATGTAATCATTGTTGAACCATCTGATATCATGAGAAATGAGTGCCATAATTCTTTTATGCCACTTGAGGGTTTGTTTGTTATCCACAAAAGGTCAGTTTACAAGTAGGTGAGCCATGTACCACTTGTGCAAGAGAGGCATGCAACAAATGACAGTTCCTCATTTCCCAAACCTTAAATAAATGGAATGGTATGTGTCAGCAAGAAGTGTAGGTACGAGATTTCCGATCATAAAAATGGTGACTAGTTCTACAGTGATGAAATCTTCTTGGATGGAGAATAAAACAACCCCATAACTAATAAGAGCTAGAACGACGTTGAAGGCATACCAACTCTCATTTTTGGCAAAGACTATGGATTTATCCATAAAGAATTTAAAATTGAACCCTAAAGTACCATCTTTCTTAGGATCCCAATTATCTTTTAATTCTTTTAAGGTCAAATGCAAAGCTTCGACAATCAAGTGTAGCTTCGGGGTTCCTTGTGAGGTGATAAAAGGCATGTGATGCTCGACTTTGACTCCTAGAATGTTATCATATTCTTCCAATGTAGGAGATAGCTAATAGTCTTGAAATGTAAAACACCTTAGAGGAGGGTCATAGAACTGGATGAGAGTTTACACGGCCATGGTATTAACCTTGGTGTTTAGAATAGGAATAAGGTTTCCATAAGTCTTCTTGAAGTTGTCTTTCTTTTTGGAAACTACAAGCGAACTCAACCTTCTTAAGCTATTAAAAGCAAGTGTAGGAAACTTATAGACCTTGGTGTGTCTTTTGTAAGCATCCATATTTTGACACTCTCAACTAATATAAAACCTTTGCAAATCCCTAGAAATGAAATGTACATGTGGGTTAAATGTTTATGATGCAAATGATTTATGCAAAGCATGGGATCACACTTTGGATATATCTGATAGTTTGGTATACTGAATCCTTGAAGAGGGTAAGTATGAACTTCTATAAGATAACAAAGGTATGGAGGAAGTCAAAGTTTCCTGTTAAATAGTCCAAACCCTCTCACATGTGAGTTCTAATTGGATGAAGATTCCTTGAGGTATTCCAAGAGTCATGGGTCCCTTTGAAAAGTACAGTGTCATAACATATCTATGTCATAACAATTATACCCCAAAGTAAACCTAGTCCGGGTGCGGTTCTCATGAAAACACTAATAAGGCATCCACCCCTTAGCTTCCATGAGTATCCACTTTCTTAAAACTTATGGGTAAACTAAAGCCTTTGTATAGGGCTTATCTTTAAAGTGTCTCCCACCCAACAAAGAAATAGATCCAAAGTGATAATGAATGAAATGCAATAATAGTAAAGAAAATGAAAGCATAAGACAAACACCCAAGGAAAAGAAAACAAACAAGAGCTAGGATTAACTTGCTTAGGATTTCCCAGCAGAGTTGCCAGCTGAAGCTACTCAGGAAAAAAACCTCGGATAGAACAGACAGAGTCGCCACCTAACTTTATTTACCCCAAATAATATAGGGAAATTAAAATATAGAGAAAACCTTTGGTATCGGGAAAAGAACATGGTCTCGCAACAAAATCTTGGGTAAGGGAGTCGATTACACGAGGGGAAGGTATTAAAACCCCTCACATTTGTGATACTCCATGGGATCCACTCTTGTTATTATATTCAATGGGTGTGTTTATCTAAAGTTTATCTTGCTAAAGGGAAATGTATGCATTTATTCATTGGGAAAAGAAAAGATTTTTATTAGTGCATTCGCGTGAGCATTAAAACTCCATGCCTATGTGTTGTACCCCAAAATTTGCCCTCCCATATTCTTCAAAATTTGCCAAGTCAAAGCTTCAAAATCTTCCCAAGGGTTGCACAGTTCAAGGGCCTCCTAACAGTCAAAAATTAGGGTTTTGGTTCTGACAAAGAAAATGAAGTTTCCAAGGGTCCAATCAAGTCCCACATGCCTATAAATATGGTCAAGCATCCTCATACCAAGTTTCAAGACTTACAGCACAAAATTGCACAGTCAAAAACCCTAAATGCACTACAATCAACTGTAGGGGCAAAATGGTCATTTGACAGTCAAAAGTTCAAATTTTTGGTCAACATCTCATTTTAAAGCCACAAACATCATTTGATCAATGCTTGATCATGATTCTCAAATCTTGGCTCAAAAAGTCTCAAGATGCAAAAGTTTCCATATTTGGACAGTTGAAAAAGTCAACTGTAACTTGACCAAGGCATAACTTCCACATGGATTATCAGAAAAATTCCATCCAAAGCTCATTTTGAAGAGAATGACATTTCCTACAACTCCTCTTCACACTTCAAGTCCAAGAAATGCTCTCACAAAAAGTTATCAATCTCAACATTATAGGTCATTTTCAAAAGTCAACAAAAAGGGACTTTAAGTCAAAGGCCATAACTTGAGATTGGTAAATCAAAATGACATGGGACCAAAGGGATTGGTTAGAGGACTCAAATACCTTTCCAAATAGTCCAAGAACATGAGCAAAGCTTAAAAATTGAGCAAGTTATGCCTTATGGAAGTTGGGAAATTTTTGGATATTTTGAAAAGTCAACATTGCTTCAAATGACCTAAAAATGCTAATGGGCCTCTTTTTCTTCCAAAATCCATCATCCAAGGCATGTGCACGACCATTTGGCCCAAAGGGAAGTTTTTTATCATTTTTATTTATTTATTTGGATTTTTAATTATTAATAATTCATTTAATTAAATTAAATATGTGGAAAATACTAAACTTAGGTTTTTAAATCTTTTTATGCATGGAATACACTCAATATTTCGTGCATGATCAGATTTAGAAAGAATCATGGTGATTGGACACAATTTGAATCAAATTTGCATGAAAAGATTGAAAAAATATATGCATGGAAAATCAAATATTTTCTCATCAATTCCTTGATTCCTTGGACCAATTTCTTAACCCTAATCATTCATACACATATATACATGCTAACCCTCGTGCCCAAGACCTCCAAGCTGCGCCATATACCAATAACCAAACTTGAGTTTTTGCCAAAAAAAATTGAAAACTGAAAACAAGGTTCTAGCACGATTCAGAGCAAGAGACCAATTGCAAAAGCTTCCTCGTGCATTACTGAAGCTAACTGAATAATTTTCCAACCCTTACACGCCCAGAATTGGTATAGGGAGTTCAAACTGTTTTCAATTATATGCATAATCGTGTTTTAATATTCAAGCATTTTCATTGCATTTCTTTTATGGATTCATACTAATTGATGGATTTTGAAGCTAACTGCATATTTTAATTGAGTTTTTATGCACTATTGGAGATTTCACCATTGATACAGGCTAGGGTTTTTCAAGCTTTGAATTGGGCGTTTCTAAATACTGTAAAATTAGGGAACCTTAATACCATGAATGGACTCAGCGTGCTTGGACGAAAACAAAACACCCATCGCGCCTAATTTATGTACCCACATGGCCTATTCGTTATTTCAGGAAATTGCATATTTTGGGGGGGTTCAAAACCCCCGCTAACCCTTTTATATTTTCAGGAAAAACGCATTAAGGAAGAAGATGATGAAGTGTAAGGCGTTGGTTGGTCCATTTGAAATTTCGCGCGGAAACAGGCACTAACGATTGTTTTATATTATAATGTTTATTGTTTATATAATATACAAAGAGACAAAGTGGAGCAGTTGGCAAGGCATAGCGTTGGTAATCTCTAGGACCTGGGTTCGAACCCCAGGTCCCCATCCCTTTCCAATATTATTTTTCCATTCACGCTTCTGTGCAGATTCATTATGAGGGAACACCATACATCCATAATCTCAAGCTTGCCACGCGTATAGAAAGATCAATCCAAAGGTGCTGATTGGAAGAACACCCTGAGTCTTAGTCAACCATGCATATGGGAACGTGGAAAAGTCAAATAAGGCCTTAAAAACCTTGGGCCAGCAATGCTAACAAGACCTCCAAATGGGGACAGACCCCCCATGGTTTGAATTTTCATTCTTTTCTTTATTTTATTTATTTCAATTATTTTTTTTTTAATTAATTCCTTTAATTTAATATTTTCATAAAAAACATAAAAACAATATAAAATCAGAAAAAAGACAAAAATAAGTATTTTATTTAATGTTATCTTTTGTAAATAAATATCATTAATTAATTTTAGCTTTTTAATTTAGGTTCAAATCTTAATATTTTTCTAATAAACTTAAAATTTATAGAATTAGGGTTTTTAATCAATTTTTATCCTTTTTCTTTTCTTTTCACTAATAATTAATTATTTATTTTTGTAAATCAAATTGCTTTAATTAATTAGGTTAATTTAGGTTTGACTTTAATATTTTTCTTAATAAATAAAAGTTATAAAATTAGGGTTAATTTAATTTTAATTTCAGCTAATCTTCTCATTAAAAATTCACAATTCCAAAAAAAAACCTCAAAAAACAATTTCTTTTTTCATTTTAATTTCATTAATATAATAATTTTATTAATTTAATTAAAAAGGGTCCAACGCCCTCGCTTCCAATTTTAATTTTATTCGCGCGTTTTATTTTGTTCCTTTTAATTATTTATGTAATTCTCCCGAAGCCGTGTAATATTTATCTTTCGCACTTTAATTCTTTATTTTTCTGTCAAATCGGGTCCTGGAAATTTTGGCGATGTGGACCCGCGCCTTTGTAATAGTTTAGGAATTTTATCTTTCTGCACTCTTTTAACTGTTAATAAAATGCATGCAAGAATAAATGACAAAAATAAAAACAAGCGCGTAGATCACTTTGACATGACAAGACAAAATAACTGAACATGACACACAAATCACACACCACCCCTAGGGTACGCCTCACTGTTGCCTTGCCTCGAAAGGTGATCGTCGAGTAGAGGATGTCTTAGTAAGTCCTCATGATCCGGGAACCTGGCATGAGGGTAGCTTCTAAGGTATCTTCCTATTGCTCTGGTGATCACCATGTCCCGAACCTCGAATTGACCCGAACACCTCCAACGGTGGTGCTACCTACCTCTCAATGGTGGGATGGCACTACTTTAAAGGACATCTACACAGAAGAATTCCTTAGGGTAGGTAGACGACTCTTGATACTTGCTCTAAATTTCAAAACAAATTCAAAAATACTTTTCACACCAACACATTTTCAAAAGCTTTCGAAAGCAACTTTTCAAACACTCTTGAGGACCGATACAAGAGTCGAACTGGAATTTTCAAAGAAACTTTTTTAAAACCCACATTGAAAAGCAAACAAACCATTTTTGAAAACACAAATGAGCAAGTATCTAAGAGCCCATGGATAACCATGGATAGAAAGGGTGTTAACACCTTCCCTTTCTATAACCTACCTCCCGAACCGAGAGCAATCTCTTTAAGGAATTTTTTTGTGCTTTTGTCCTTTCCATTTGGAGAAAATAAAAGATGGTGGCGACTCTTGCTTCTGCGACATTTCGCGAACCAGCGTTAAACAGTCAGTTCCAGATCCACCGATCACAGAACTGGCGACTCTGCTGGGGATCTTTAAAGTAAGGTGTACCTTAGGACTAAGATCACTTGTGTTTTCAATTGTTGTGCTTGTTTGCTTTATTATTGTGGGACTGTCTCGGGAGTTCTATAGATCCTAACCCGGATCTGGGGATACCTTCTTAGAAAGTAGCAACAAGGCTGTGAGGGAACTGTGCGGGGTATACCGACATGGTTGAAGCAGTCTGCTACGTTGATGTGGCACTTTGGTGTGTACCGGTAACCCTTGAGTTCAGTCAAGGAGAGTACGGGGCCTCCGCGTGGTGTCGTGAAGCATCAACTGACCTTAGGAACCTTAATTGAACCATCTTGGCCTCTTTAGGGTAGTGAGATAACTGACTTTGGTGCAGTCCGAGGTTGGTTGATACTCGATACTACACTCAATTGAGGGTTGTTTTCTTGGAATATTTCGGTCGCCAGTTCAGTGGCTAAATCGAAACGATGAATAACGAAAGTAATCCCGTGATATTGGGACCCTTAGAACCCGGTTACTTCTAATAGGACAGGTTGAACCCACCAACTGCAAGAGGGTACTACCCAGACCCCATGCTGGCCTTAAACCTTAAGGGCTTGTCTTGTGTGCCTTGTGTGCCTTACATGTTTGTCTTTGTAAATATCTGTGGTGTGTTTAATCATAGCATCATGACATCATCCAGCATCATATGCATTGACTAACCATTTCAGGGGTTCGAATCTTCATCTTTGTTCTTGTTTTGTAGGACATGGAAACTGTTCGCAGAAAGACAATTCAGATCAGTCTTGTAAGGGTCCCTCCTCAGCTTAAGGAACTTATATCCAGGATTCCCGAGAGCTCTTCATTCAGTGAAAGACATGGGAGACTCATCAGCTTGGTCAATACCAACATTGAGGAAGATATGATAAAGGTCTTGTTCCAATTCTTTGACCCTCTGCATCACTGTTTCACCTTCTTGGATTATCAGTTGGTACCTACATTGGAGGAGTTCTCCCGGCTCCTGAAGATCCCTATCCTTAATCAACTACCCTACAACGGTACGGAAAAGGAATCCAAGCTTGAAGAGATTGCTAAAGCCTTGCACCTACAAACATCTGACCTCAAGGGACATTGGGAAGTTAGAAGTGGCATCAAAGGGTTCTTAGCCAGGTTTCTGTTTGAAAAGGCCCATGAATGTTGGAACTCCCTTGACTTACAAGCTTTTGAAGAAGTGGTGGCCCTCCTTGTCTATGGTTTGGTGTTGTTCCCTAACCCAGATCAGCTTATTGATATCAGTGCCGCTCAGATCTTCATGTCCAGGAATCCTATACCTACGTTGCTGGGGGACATCCTTCACTCATGTTACACTCGAACCATAAGAAAAAGAGGTGTCCTTATGTGTTACACTCCTCTCCTGGGAAGGTGGTTTATTTCGCACCTTCCACAATCAGCTTTGAAGAACGAGCGGGGTTTGAGATGGTCACAACGGTTGATGACTCTTACACATGCAGATATACATTGGTGCCCTAGGTCCAGTGAGGATATCACTATCATTGATCGTTGTGGGGAGTACCCTAATGTTCCTTTACTTGGAATCAGAGGAGGTATTACTTACAACCCATGCCTGGCTTGGAGACAGTTTGGTTATGCTCGGAGGGATGGTCCTCATGACATGTTAATTCCTGACATAGTTTTTGACTTCGACAACGATGCACAAGGATTTCGCCAGAGATTTATCAGAGCCTGGAGGATGCCAAGTAGGATAGACAGCAAGACACTGGGGCACAGGAACTCCATCCTATTGGAACCTTATCTCAAGTGGGTACGGGCCCGCTCCCAGAAGTTAGTAATGCCTTATCCTCATATGCTCCCTGTGATCAAAGAACCAGTCTTGGAAGGAGAAATGTCCTACACCATTCAGCATCCTGATATGCCCACGTCCTGGGAAGAGATGCAGAAGAGCTGGATCCAGCTTAAGGAAGAACGGAATTCTCTTAAGACCAGTCTACATGCTAGCGAAAAGAAGGTCCTGGAGCTCACCCGCCTGTTGCATGAGGAGAGGAATCTCAACACCTACATAGCCCCAAAGAGGATGCGTAGTGTCTTCTGGGATTGATGTGCTTTTGTATTATTTTGCCCATGAGGCTTTAATGTACTGAACAATTATTTCCTTAATGATAACGTGTGTTCCTTTTTGTCTACAACAAATTTGAACTTTCGAACCCTTGAATGCATTGCATAAACACATATCATTCATCATGTGCATAGCAGGTTTTCTTCTTTTCAGGTTGCTTACCGTTCTTCGCTGTTTATTTCAGCATCATGAATCCTGACTCATCATCAACTGAGATGTCCATCAAGGCTCTTCAGGCGCAGAATGCGCAATTTTAGGAATTAATCATGGGTTTGGCTCAGGGCCAAGAAGAGCTGAAGGCTCTGCTCCTGAAGAAGGAAAAGAAGAAGAAGAGAAGGACTGTTCTTTTCAACTCGGGCCGAAGGTTTGGCAACACTCTGCAGAATGAAGAGGCTGGTTCTTCCATAGGCAAAGGTACTCCTCAAGAGGGAAAAGCTCCAAGTCCGGTAGTCTCCGACAACGAGACTGACTTTGATGAAGAGCAATATCCTCCGGCTGAAGACCGTTACAAGCAGTTGGAAGACAGGTTGAATGCTATGGAGATCCAACAGGTGCCTGGGCTGGATTTTGGAGATTTGGGTTTGTCTACTGGTGTGATTATCCCTCATAAGTTCAAAGCACCATCCTTTACCAAGTATGATGGGGCATCCTGTCCCAAGCTACACCTCAGGCCATATGTGCGGAAGATTCAACCGTACTCAATGGATAAGAATTTGTGGATCCACTTCTTCCAGGAGAGTCTTTCAGGGACTCATCTCGAATGGTTCTATCAGCTGGATGGGACCAAGGTTCATAACTGGGAGGAGTTGGCTACTGCTTTCTATAAGCAGTATCAGTATAATGCCGACCTTGCCCCTACACGTACCCAACTCCAGGGTATGTCGCTAGGTTCAAGTGAAGGTTTTAAAGAGTACGCACAGAAGTGGAGAGATCTGGCTGGCAGGGTGCAGCCTCCGTTGACTGATCGGGAGTTGGTAGACATGTTCTTGGGAACTCTATCTGGGCCATTTTTCAACCATCTTATCGGTAACTCATCTGCAGGGTTTACTGATCTTATTCTGACTGGAGAGAGAATTGAGGCTGGGTTGAAGTCAGGTAAGATTCCGAAGGGTGCATCTACAAGTTCTGAGAAGAAACCCTTCAAAAAGGAGGCCAGTGCTGTATATGGCTCTAGAAGACAAGAGAAATCTGAGCACCGCCAATCTGTCAGTGCGGTAATGATTGCTAAGCCTGCTGCCGCTCCTCGGCAAACCAATCCACCAAGGGCTGAAAGACCCCGGAGAGAGTTTACCCGTTTGAGCATGACTTTGTCGCAGATCTTGCCGCAGTTGCTGTCCACCAACCTAGTGACTGTCAGAGAGGCTCCTAAAGTTGTGAACACTGCCTCTCCAAAATACAACCCAAATGCCCGCTGTGCTTATCACTCCGACAGCCCGGGGCATTCCACTGATGACTGTTGGGCCTTAAGGAACAAGTTGCAGGATCTCATTGATGCCAAGGAGGTACAGTTTGAGGCATCTGAGAAGCCTAATGTAGTGACAGCTCCCCTACCTGCTCATGGAGTGAATGCTGTTGGGGATGAGGATGAAGTGGATGAAGCTGAGTTTGATAGCTGGATTTACCCGGCAACCGACAGTGGACTTAGCAATTGGAGTGCAAAGGACAACCTACCTGTTTCTCTTGTTACGCAGTAATAAACTTCTTTGTTTTGTTATTTGTAATAAACAATAAATTGAACTCTATGGCCCGGTGTCTTACCCGGGGCACCGTTGGCTTTATTTGTGAGGGCATATAAATTGGCATTTCATATATCATAAATGAAAATCTTGGACGTTTTCTCGCATTTTAAATCTTATGTTCCTTTTCTGTCTTTCCTTCCTTTATATATTTCAAAACAGCTGTATTTACACACACTCACTCATACAGGTTTCAATCCACTCTGGATCTCACTGGTAACAACTTTGCTACTGCCAGTTATGACTTCGAAAATCCGATCAACTTAGCCGAAGACGAAGGTGAAGATGATTGCGAAGTGCCTGGAGAGCTTGCAAGACTGTTACTTCAGGAAGAGAGGGCAATTCAACCACACGAAGAGCCAGTGGAAACAATAAACTTGGGTACTGAAGCAGACAGGAAAGAGGTAAAGATTGGTGCCAACCTAGAGCTCAGCGTGAAGCAACGGTTGACTAAGATGCTACATGATTATATGGAGATCTTTGCCTGGTCCTACGAAGACATGCCCGGGTTGGATACCGATATCGTGGTCCATCACTTGCCTACTAAGGAAGACTGCCCTCCGGTTAAGTAGAAGGTCCGTCGTATGCGTCCAGAGATGTCTGAGAAGATCAAAGTCGAGGTTATGAAGCAGTTTGATACCGGGTTCCTTGCAGTGACTTCTTACCCTCAGTGGGTTGCTAATGTGGTGCCGGTACCAAAGAAAGACGGAAAGGTCAAAATGTGTGTTGACTACAGGGATCTGAACAGGGCCAGCCCCAAGGATGACTTCCCTTTACCTCACATTGATGTCCTTGTTGACAATACAGCTCAGCATAAGGTATTCTCTTTTATGGATGGTTTTTCAGGATACAATCAGATCAAGATGGCACCTGAAGACATGGAAAAGACTACATTTGTTACTCAGTGGGGCACCTTCTGCTACAAAGTCATGCCTTTTAGACTGAAGAACGCTGGGGCAACCTACCAACGTGCCATGGTTGATTTATTTCATGATATGATCCATCATGAGATAGAAGTGTATGTTGACGACATGATCGCAAGGTCCCAGACTGAGGAAGAACACCTAGATCATCTGCAGAAGTTGTTTGACCGTCTGAAGTTGTACAAGCTGAGGTTGAACCCGAACAAGTGCACCTTCGGGGTAAGATCTGGGAAATTGCTAGGCTTCGTGGTAAGTGATAAGGGTATTCAAGTGGACCCTGCCAAGGTTAAAGCTATTCAAGAGATGCCAGTTCCTAGGACAGAGAAGGAAGTCAGAGGCTTTTTAGGACGCCTGAATTACATTGCTCGATTCATCTCGCACCTGACTTCTACCTGTGAGCCAATCTTCAAGCTGCTGAAGAAAGATCAGGTAGTATGTTGGAATGATGAATGTCAGGCTGCTTTTGACAGAATCAAAGAGTACCTCCAAGAACCACCCATCCTTATGCCACCGGTTGAAGGGAGACCTCTGATACTATACCTGACAGTACTTGACAACTCAATGGGGTGTGTGCTGGGGCAGCATGACGAGTTTGGCCGAAAAGAGCATGCCATTTGTTACCTTAGCAAAAAGTTTACCGACTGTGAGACCCGATACTCACTGCTTGAGAAAACTTGTTGCGCTTTGGTATGGGCTGCTCGCCGGCTGAGACAGTATATGCTGACTCACACTACCTTGTTGATCTCAAAGATGGATCCTATAAAGTACATATTTGAAAAGCCTGCTCTGTCTGGGAGAATAGCAAGATGGAAAATGATCTTGACAGAATACGACATCCAGTACACAACCCAAAAGCCATCAAGGGAAGTGTATTGGAAGATCACTTGGCACATCAGGCCGTAGACGACTATCAGTCAATGAACTTTGAGTTTCCGGACGAGAGCATCATGATAGTGACTGATTGTGAAGTACCTGGACCGGATGAAGGACCTGAGGAAGGATCCCGATGGTCTATGCACTTTGACGGAGCCTCCAACACTTTGGGTAACGGTATCGGCGCCATAATCATATCCCCTCTAGGCACTCATACTCCACTAACTGTCCGACTATGTTTCAACTGTACCAACAACATGGCGGAGTATGAGGCATGCATCATGGGTCTTCAAGCTGCGATCGACTTAAGGATCAAGTTTCTGAGTGTCTTCGGAGATTCCGCTCTCGTGATCAATCAGATCAAAGGAGAGTGGGATACAAAACATCTGAATCTTATTCCTTACAGAGAATGCGTGTTGACCTTGATCCCCCACTTCACAGAGATAACCTTTGAACACTTTCCAAGAGAGGAGAATCAGCTGGCGGACGCGTGGGCTACAATGTCTTCTATGTTCAAGGTCAAATGGGATAATGAGGCTCCCCGGATCATCATCTGGAAACTGGACGAACCGGCATACTGTTGTGATCTCGAGACTGAATTGGTGACTGAGAAGCCTTGGTACCATGAAGTGAAGAGATATTTGGAAGCTCAGGAATACCCTGAAGGTGCCTCTGTCAATGATAAAAAGTTTCTGAGAAGGTTTGCAACAAAATTCTTCCTTAGCAACGGCATCTTGTACAAGCGAAACCATGATTCGACTTTACTGCGTTGTGTGGACAAAACTGAAGCAGAAAGGATCATGGAAGAGCTACATGAAGGGACCTTCGGAACACATTCCAGTGGACATACTATGGCAAAGAAGATCCTTCGGGCAGGGTATTTCTGGTCCACCATGGAGGCTGACTGCTACCAACATTCCCGGACGTGCCATAAATGCCAGATATATGCAGACAAGATGCATGTTCCTCCAGTTCCTCTAAATATTCTGACTGCGCCTTGGCCGTTTGCAATGTGGGGCATAGATATGATCGGTGAGATTAAACCTACGGCATCTAATGGACATCGCTTCATCCTGGTAGCGATTGATTATTTCACGAAGTGGGTTGAAGCAGCATCCTATGCTACGGTAACCAAGACTGTTGTGGCACGGTTCATTCGGCATAACCTGATCTGTCGATACAGCGTCCCAGAAAGAATTATTACAGACAACGGTACCAATCTCAATAACAAGATGATCACTGAGCTCTGCGAGCAGTTTAAGATACAGCACCACAACTCTTCTCCTTACAGACCGAAGATGAATGGGGCTGTAGAGGCAGCAAATAAAAATATCAAGAAAATCGTGCAGAAAATGACAATGACTTATAAAGATTGGCACGAGATGTTACCGTTCGCTCTACATGGGTACCGTACCTCAGCCAGGACGTCAACCGGGGCAACTCCTTTCTCCTTGGTTTATGGCATGGAGGCAGTCTTACCGATCGAAGTGCAAATACCCTCTCTCTGGATAATGAAGGATGCAAATCTGAACGAAGATGATTGGATCCAGACACGACTTGATCAATTAAACCTCATTGACGAAAAGAGACTCGCTGCTGTCTGTCATGGTCAGACGTACCAAAAACGGATGATCAGGGCATTTAACAAAAAGGTCAGACCACAAGAATATCAAGTTGGGGATCTGGTAATCAAGCGAATCATCCTTCCTCAGAGTGATCCAAGGGGCAAATGGACCCCTACGTACGAAGGGCCATTTGTGGTTAAGCACGTGTTCTCAGGAGGAGCCATGATTCTAACCAACATGGATGGTGACGACCTTCCTCACCCCGCTAATGCAGACATAGTAAAAAGATACTATGCATGAAAAAAGACCCGCTAGGCTGACATGCCTAGGCAAAAATTAGGGCTTCCCGGCGAACCAAAAGGGTTCGGGCAAAATGAAGGGATGAAATGAAAAAAAAATCTATACGCCCGGCAAGTCGAAAACCTGGAAAGGCGGCTTGGGCAAAAATGGGTATCCCGGTGGACTGAAAACCCGAAAGGGCGGTCCAGGCAAAAGTTAGGGATAAAGCGTAATACTATGTCTCATTGGATCACTTTGCATCCAGAATCCAGTATCTACACCAAGTTCAGACGACATCGATCCGTCAGTTTCATCTTCAACCAAGGTCATCAAGTGATGAGACGCTCGGAGTTATAAAGGCAATAGCAGAGTTGAAACCCAGCGGGATCATTCATTTCACACAGCTGTTTTATTTTCTCTTGTACAAACTATATAAACTCGTTTGTTCGGTGGCGTTCTCTTACTAGGACGTCAGCCTCTTGTACATAAAACGCCTATTTACGGGCAAATTCAAAATCAATAAAAATCACTTTTTCAGTCAAATTGCCAATTATTTTTCCTTTTTCTGTTTTGTTTTGCGAAGAACGTCCAAGGTTCAATTTGTGATATATGCATTGACAATAATTTGCTAACTCATAAATATTTGCATACGAAACAAAGGATTAATTACAGGTAACATTAGAAACAGGGGCAATAAAGAGTTGCCTAAGCAATCTAATTGTTCTGTCCTCCAAGGTACTAAGGTAGGTTCAGCGGAAGAACATAACCAGTACATCCCAATTCCCCAGAGAGTGAGCCAGCAAGTCAGTACACTCTCCCCAAGCTATATTATCAATCTTAAGGAAGTTGGGTATCCCCCGCAGATCTCAACATTCCCCAGCAGCACATGCATTCTTAACAAGCATCCCCGACAATCTTGATCTAAGATTGTTCCCCGGAGGTATATCAAACATCCAGTAGAGTCACTTCCCTGTTACAGTTCAAAACTTCCCCAGGAGAGTCCAATCCAGTCTCCCCAGGAAAGTTGGAATCCATCTCCCCAAGCAGTAAGCTTATCCCCAGTAGATTCTGGAAGCTTATCCCTCGCAGAGCATGAACGCGTCCCCCGGCTTTATTCTAAGAGTTATTTCCCTACCGGGATATAACTGGGTTATCCTCAGCCAAAAGCCACAGAAAGAGAATCCTCGACGAAGTCTTCTTATCCCCCGCGAAGTCTATCAACACTTCCAACACAACAATGGTATCCCCAGCAAGTTACCATCAACAACTCAACAAAGTATCTTTCTCCCCACAGAGTATTGCTTCCCAGCAAGATCGTTAGCGTACTGTTCTCCTCGCAGAGTAATCCATTCGCCAAGTTATTCCCCAACGGAGTCATCTTCTCCTACCGGTATTCTTGCAACTATCATCTCCATCGGAGGCGAAAATCTATTTTCCAAATATCAGCCCAGGAGTGACTTCCCGGCACCCGTCAAGGATTTATCTTCCTAAAGACGAAAACATATATTCATAAACATCACATACATCATTATATCATGCATATACGCATCACATCTTACAAATCTCATTTATGTTCAGAACATCATCGCTTGATCCATATCATGCATTGCATATGACTGACCTTTACCTTTCAGGAAAGATCCAGTTAAGTTCTCAGCTACATTCCAAGACCTAGACCGGTTCAGTTAAGTCGACCCTAAGACTTTTCTGTTTCTTATCCAGTCCAAGGCCTTCTCTGGTTCAATCAGATCAACCCTAAGATCTCCCTGTTTCTTATCCAGTTGAAGACATCAAGACCTAGACCGGTTCAGTTAAATCGACCCTAAGATTTTTCTGTTTCTTATCCAGTCCAAGGCCTTCTCTGGTTCAGTCAGATCGACCCTAAGATCTCCCTGTTTCTTATCCAGTTGAAGACATCAAGACCTAGACCGGTTCAGTTAATCGACCCTAAGATTTTCTGTTTCTTATCCAGTCAAAGGCCTTCTCTAGTCCAGTTAAATCGACCCCTAACAGATTTTCCTGATAAAGACTTAGTAGAAGTTATCCAAGATTCTCTCAATGATACTGTTGAGGTTGTAGTCGCCTGTGGTTCTCTCCCTGATACTGCGGAGGTAGTAATCATCCCAGATTTGCTCAGCGTTACTGTTGAAGTTGAAGTCGTCCAAGATTCTCTCAATGATTGCTGTTGAGGTTGTAGTCGCTTGTGGTTCTCTCCCCGATACTGCGGAGGTAGTAATCATCCCAAGTTTCTCTCAGCGTTACTGTTGAAGTAGAAGTTATCCAAGATTCTCTCAATGATTACTGTTGAGGTTGTAGTCGCCTATGGTTCTCTCCCCGATACTGCGGAGGTAGTAATCATCCCCAGATTCTCTCAATGATTGCTGTTGAGGTTGAAGTCATCCAAGATTCTCTCAATGATAACTATTGAAGTAGAAGTCGCCTATGGTTCTCTCCCCGTTACTGCGGAGGTAGTAATCGTCCCCAGATTCTCTCAATGTTACTATTGAGGGTGAAATCGTCCAAGGTTCTCTCGGCGTTCCTGTTGAGGTAGTAACCATCCCTGGTTCATTCATCACCGTTTGAAGCTCCAGATTCAGCTCCTGTAACCAGTCAGGACACATCTATACAAAGAATTTGAAGACCAGCTCCTGTAACAGGTCAGGTAATCATTTTCTTTTGCAGGTACGCAAGTCCTCGCTAAGGAATCTCTTACGCGATTAATCTCCAGATGGCATCTATAAGCCCATCCACCTATCCATCATCTCTCAGCATGGCACCTATAAGCCCATCATCCTATCCATCAATCTCCAAATGGCATCTGTAAGCCCATTCCACCATCACTACTATGTGAGCGCAAATTTCTGGGCACTCTAGTGTTCAATCATCTTCCACCTTCGGATTACGAAAGGCACGTCAGCCAATCTGCATCCTCAGGTCTAAGAAGATTGAACAGGGGCAACTGTTGTACCCCAAAATTTTCCCTCCCATATTCTTCAAAATTTGCCAAGTCAAAGCTTCAAAATCTTCCCAAGGGTTGCACAGTTCAAGGGCCTCCTAACAGTCAAAAATTAGGGTTTTGGTTCTGACAAAGAAAATGAAGTTTCCAAGGGTCCAATCAAGTCCCACATGCCTATAAATATGGTCAAGCATCCTCATACCAAGTTTCAAGACTTACAGCACAAAATTGCACAGTCAAAAACCCTAAATGCACTACAATCAACTGTAGGGGCAAAATGGTCATTTGACAGTCAAAAGTTCAAATTTTTGGTCAACATCTCATTTTGAAGCCACAAACATCATTTGATCAATGCTTGATCATGATTCTCAAATCTTGGCTCAAAAAGTCTCAAGATGCAAAAGTTTCCATATTTGGACAGTTGAAAAAGTCAACTGTAACTTGACCAAGGCATAACTTCCACATGGATTATCAGAAAAATTCCATCCAAAGCTCATTTTGAAGAGAATGACATTTCCTACAACTCCTCTTCACACTTCAAGTCCAAGAAATGCTCTCACAAAAAGTTATCAATCTCAACATTATAGGTCATTTTCAAAAGTCAACAAAAAGGGACTTTAAGTCAAAGGCCATAACTTGAGATTGGTAAATCAAAATGACATGGGACCAAAGGGATTGGTTAGAGGACTCAAAGACCTTTCCAAAATGTCCAAGAACTTGAGCAAAGCTTAAAAATTGAGCAAGTTATGCCTTGTGGAAGTTGGGAAATTTTTGGATATTTTGAAAAGTCAACATTGCTTCAAATGACCTAAAAATACTAATGGGCCTCTTTTTCTTCCAAAATCCATCATCCAAGGCATGTGCACGACCATTTGTCCCAAAGGGAAGTTTTTTATCATTTTTATTTATTTATTTGGATTTTTAATTATTAATAATTCATTTAATTAAATTAAATATGTGGAAAATACTAAACTTAGGTTTTTAAATCTTTTTATGCATGGAATACACTCAATATTTCGTGCATGATCAGATTTAGAAAGAATCATGGTGATTGGACACAATTTGAATCAAATTTGCATGAAAAGATTGAAAAAATATATGCATGGAAAATCAAATATTTTCTCATCAATTCCTTGATTCCTTGGACCAATTTCTTAACCCTAATCATTCATACACATATATACATGCTAACCCTCGTGCCCAAGACCTCCAAGCTGCGCCATATACCAATAACCAAACTTGAGTTTTTGCCAAAAAAAATTGAAAACTGAAAACAAGGTTCTAGCACGATTCAGAGCAAGAGACCAATTGCAAAAGCTTCCTCGTGCATTACTGAAGCTAACTGGATAATTTTCCAACCCTTACACGCCCAGAATTGGTATAGGGAGTTCAAACTGTTTTCAATTATATGCATAACCGTGTTTTAATATTCAAGCATTTTCATTGCATTTCTTTTATGGATTCATACTAATTGATGGATTTTGAAGCTAACTTCATATTTTAATTGAGTTTTTATGCACTATTGGAGATTTCACCATTGATACAGGCTAGGGTTTTTCAAGCTTTGAATTGGGCGTTTCTAAATACTGTAAAATTAGGGAACCTTCATACCATGAATGGACTCAGCGTGCTTGGACGAAAACAAAACACCCATCGCGCCTAATTTATGTACCCACATGGCCTATTCGCTATTTCAGGAAATTGCATATTTTGGGGGGGTTCAAAACCCCCGCTAACCCTTTTATATTTTCAGGAAAAACGCATTAAGGAAGAAGATGATGAAGTGTAAGGCGTTGGTTGGTCCATTTGAAATTTCGCGCGGAAACAGGCACTAACGATTGTTTTATATTATAATGTTTATTGTTTATATAATATACAAAGAGACAAAGTGGAGCAGTTGGCAAGGCATAACATTGGTAATCTCTAGGACCTGGGTTCGAACCCCAGGTCCCCATCCCTTTCCAATATTATTTTTCCATTCACGCTTTTGTGCAGATTCATTATGAGGGAACACCATACATCCATAATCTCAAGCTTGCCACGCGTATAGAAAGATCAATCCAAAGGCGCTGATTGGAAGAACACCCTGAGTCTTAGTCAACCATGCATATGGGAACGTGGAAAAGTCAAATAAGGCCTTAAAAACCTTGGGCCAACAATGCTAACAAGACCTCCAAATGGGGACAGACCCCCATGGTTTGAATTTTCATTCTTTTCTTTATTTTATTTATTTCAATTATTGTTTTTTTAATTAATTCCTTTAATTTAATATTTTCATAAAAAACATAAAAACAATATAAAATCAGAAAAAAGACAAAAATAAGTATTTTATTTAATGTTATCTTTTGTAAATAAATATCATTAATTAATTTTAGCTTTTTAATTTAGGTTCAAATCTTAATATTTTTCTAATAAACTTAAAATTTATAGAATTAGGGTTTTTAATCAATTTTTATCCTTTTTCTTTTCTTTTCACTAATAATTAATTATTTATTTTTGTAAATCAATTTGCTTTAATTAATTAGGTTAATTTAGGTTTGACTTTAATATTTTTCTTAATAAATAAAAGTTATAGAATTAGGGTTAATTTAATTTTAATTTCAGCTAATCTTCTCATTAAAAATTCACAATTCCAAAAAAAACCTCAAAAAACAATTTCTTTTTTCATTTTAATTTCATTAATATAATAATTTTATTAATTTAATTAAAAAGGGTCCAACGCCCTCGCTTCCAATTTTAATTTAATTCACGCGTTTTATTTTATTCCTTTTAATTATTTATGTAATTCTCCCGAAGCCGTGTAATATTTATCTTTCGCACTTTAATTCTTTATTTTTCTGTCAAATCGGGTCCTGGAAATTTTGGCGATGTGGACCCGCGCCTTTGTAATAGTTTAGGAATTTTATCTTTCCGCACTCTTTTAACTGTTAATAAAATGCATGCAAGAATGAATGACAAAAATAAAAACAAGCGCATAGATCACTTTGACATGACAAGACAAAATAACTGAACATGACACACAAATCACACACCACCCCTAGGGTACGCCTCACTGTTGCCTTGCCTCGAAAGGTGATCGTCGAGTAGAGGATGTCTTAGTAAGTCCTCATGATCCGGGAACCTGGCATGAGGGTAGCTTCTAAGGTATCTTCCTATTGCTCTGGTGATCACCATGTCCCGAACCTCGAATTGACCCGAACACCTCCAACGGTGGTGCTACCTACCTCTCAATGGTGGGATGGCACTACTTTAAAGGACATCTACACAGACGAATTCCTTAGGGTAGGTAGACGACTCTTGATACTTGCTCTAAATTTCAAAACAAATTCAAAAATACTTTTCACACCAACACATTTTCAAAAGCTTTCGAAAGCAACTTTTCAAACACTCTTGAGGACCGATACAAGAGTCGAACTGGAATTTTCAAAGAAACTTTTTTAAAACCCACATTGAAAAGCAAACAAACCATTTTTGAAAACACAAGTGAGCAAGTATCTAAGAGCCCATGGATAACCATGGATAGAAAGGGTGCTAACACCTTCCCTTTCTATAACCTACCTCCCGAACCGAGAGCAATCTCTTTAAGGAATTTTTTTGTGCTTTTGTCCTTTCCATTTGGAGAAAATAAAAGACGGTGGCGACTCTTGCTTCCGCGACATTTCGCGAACCAGCGTTAAACAGTCAGTTCCAGATCCACTGATCATACTATGTATTCACAAGGGAATCAGAACGCCATTGTTTTTCTTCAAAATGTTTTGTTTGTTTGGTGTTTTTTATGGATGATATTAAGTTTGTATTCTAACAGTTTACGTTACCACTCGATCGTTGGAGACTACACATCGTTTTTTGTGTAGAATAGAGTTAACATATCCTTTTTGAAAATGTTTTAAAGTGAAAAAAAAATCCCTAAGGAAAAATGATTTGGATTTGGTTGGTGTTTTTGTTAGGAAGAAGGTGTTAAGTGGACCCTCATCCAAGGAGACACCAATCACCTTCATACCTTTAGTTTTGAAAGGGTTTTATATATTGTTAAGTCTTTTAGAGATTTTGATTGAGAAATATTTTAGTCTTAAATATGCAATGCAAAATAAAAAAAGTCTAACTGGGAGACTTATTGATCTTAGAGTTGACATGCAAATATTGATCCTATAGTTGAGATTATGGGAAATCTAAACTAGTGTTATCATACAATGGTTGACTTAGGGTTTGGATTGAGGGGGAAATTCTATCCGAAAGTTTTTCATACTTGGATTGTAATTCTAATGTCATCTTGGTCCAAGTTTCATCAAATATTAAAGATGAACCAAGTAAGCCCAAGGGAACATGTTATTAATACAATAAATGATAATACAAGTAAATGAGAATCCATGAGTTTATTTGGTAAAAGTTGTGACAAAAGAATTGAAGTTGAAAGCATGTTTTTGTTATTTTGTGGTTTATGCTTTAAAAGAGTTTACGAAGGAAATATGTTAAAAAATAAATCAAGCTTGTGAAAACATGGATGAGTTGGATGTTTGAAACAAGTGTATGCATCACAATCACATTTGAAAGTCATGGAGCATATCTTTTGATTTTTTAAACATGTTTCATGATTTAATATGAATTTGGACGAGAGAAAGTTCTAAAAAGGCTCAAGCTATCATTAAATGTTTACTCAAGTGTCAAGATATCTCATTATAATCAAGACTTATCATGGAAAAATCAAGCTTTATGAGCAAGGTTTAAAATTTGATCAAAGGATCACCAAAAATCCCTTTAAAAACCCTAAAAATGTGAGAACTTTATTTAATTGAAAAATAATGAAACAAAAATATTTTTTGTGATATTTCTTTATATTCATAAAATAGATATGCTAAACTAATAATGTGCAAAAATAAGATCAAAATAATTAAATTTGATTGCAAAAATAATTAAATGAAAATGGAGTAGAAAATGAAGTTAAAAAAGGGAAAATTATGCAAAAGAGTTCCACTGGGGCTCGAACCCAGTTCCCTATAGTTATACCCACACATGGCTTACCACTGGGGTGGCTGTTTCATCCAGTTATGAAGCGCTCCCTATTAAATATACTATAAAATGAGTTTTTGAAAATTTGAACTCATCTCCTTCTTCGTCCTCGCGCGCACAACATAACAACAACACCATTGTTGATTTTTCAAAACCTTCATTTCTCATCCAATTTGAAAACTGTAAAGACCAAACTTGTCTAAAATTTCACAAGGAATGCAATGATGAAATTTTCAAAATATATAGATCAAAGATGAAGACGAATTTCATCAGTACCAAACAAACCCTAAAAAATTTCAGAGGCACGATTCTCATCACACAGGCACAATTAACGAAAACTAATTACATACATGGTTAGCTTGCTAGACATTGTGATCGGTGGATCTGGAACTGACTGTTTAAAGCTGGTTCGCGAAATGTCGCGGAAGCAAGAGTCGCCACCGTCTTTTATTTTCTCCAAATGGAAAGGACAAAAGCACAGAAAAATTCCTTAAAGAGATTGCTCTCGGTTCAGGAGGTAGATTATAGAAAGGGAAGGTGTTAGCACCCTTTCTATCCATGGTTATCCATGGGCTCTTAGATACTTGCTCAATGTGTTTTCAAAAATGTTTGCTTGCTTTTCAATGTGGGTTTTAAAAAAAGTTTCTTTTGAAAATTTCAGATCGACTCGTACGTCAGAGTGTTTGAAAAATTTGCTTTGAAAGCTTTTGAAAAGTGTTGGTGTGAAAAGATTTCAGTTTGTTTTGAAGAGAGCAAGTATCCATGAGAACCTACCTACCCTAAGGAATTCGTCTGTGTAAAAGTCCTTTAAAGTAGTGCCATCCCACCATTGAGAGGTAGGTAGCACCACCGTTGGAGGTGTTCGGGTCAATTCGAGTTTGTAGGGACATGGTGATCACCAGAGCAATGGGAAGACACCTTAGAAGCTACCCTCATGCCAGGTTCCCGGATCATGAGGACTTACTAAGACGTCCTCTACTCGACGACCACCTTTCGAAAGGCAACAGTGAGGCGTACCCTAGGGGTGGTGTGTGCGATTCGTGTGTTGTTTTCATTTGCATTTGTCTTGTCATGTTCATTGTGATCTACGTTTGATTTTATTTAAGGCCATACATTCTTGCATGCTTTTTTGTTAACAGTTAATATTTGCGGAAAAGTAAATCTAAAGCTATTACAAATGGCGCGGGTCCACATCGCCAAAATTAAACCGGACCCGATTTGACAGAAAAGTAAATAAAGCAAAAGAAATAAAAGTGCGAGAAGTTTAAGTTACAACGCTTTGGGAGAATTACATGATTATTTAAACGAAATAAAATAAATAAGTACGCGAAGTTAAACAATTAAAAATATGGGCGTTGGACCCTTTTGCAAAATTAATATAATAAGGAATTAAAATTAAAAAAAGTTTTTGGTATTTTTGTGTTTTTTAGATTTAATAGAAAAAGAGAATTGATTATAACTAAAATAAAATGTCAAACCCTAGTTCTAATTATTTTTTAGTTATTATGAAAAATATTGAATTTTTAACTAATTTAAACCTAAGTTAATTTACATGCATTTTTAATTATGAAAATAAATAAAATAAATATTATTATTGTAGAAAAAAAGGGAAATTAAAAGGAATCAAAATTAATTAAACCTATTTCTACATATTTTTTTGTATTTTTGTTATTTAAAAGAAATTGAAATTATATCCTAATTAAAACTAAATATTTACATGTTAATTTATTTATGAAAATATTAGAGTAAAATAATTTATTATTTTTTTGTCTTTTCTGAATTTTTATGATGTTTTTATATTTTGTAAAAAAAGAAAATTAATTAATTTGATTAAAACAATAAAGCAAAAATAAAACAATAAATTAAAAAAATAAAATGTAATGAATTTGCAAACCAGGGGGTTTCAGTCCCAATTGTGAGGTATAGGCCTTGGAATACTGGCCCATTGAGCTTTGGTCCATCTTTGACTTTTTGAGTTTGTGTGCTAGCGCGTTGACCAGCGTTTACCATATGTCTTGAATCTGAGCCCTTTGATTGATCTGCCAGGACGCGTGGCTGCTTAGATTATGAGGTATACCATGGAACAACACCACCCACCTGCATATGATTATTAATTGAAAAAAAATAAAGGGAAAGGATGAAGACCTGGGATCGAACCCAGGTCATTCACGTTGCAAACCACCACGTGCACCACTGAACCACTACATATGCGTTTGTTATATAATAGTTAGTAAATATTATAAAAGGAAAGAACGTCAGTGGCCCCCAATGCGCGCGAAATTCGAATTAGCCCGTTACATTCCGCCACGTCTTCGTCTCCTCCATGTTCCTGAAAATAAAAAACATGAGGCAACGGTTTTACAAACGTTTCCTAAGACCATATACCAGAAAATAGCGAATAGCCCCTCGACGCTCATAAATTGAGCGCGAGGGTTGGAATCTCTTCGTCTGGACGTGCCGAGTCTAATGGCAATAGTCTTGAGTTCTAATTTTGCTTTGTTTCAAAAACCCCAAATTGGCAAACCTGTAAACCCTAGGATTCAAGCATGGTATCATCGCGTATATAGCACAAAAACTTAATTAAACATGATGGTTAGTTTTAAAACATCACAATGAATATAAATCCACAAATAAAAGATGCAAAAGATGCGTGAATTATGATGCACGGTTCTGCAAATTCTTTGATGCAGTTTGAGTTTGTTTTACCAGTTCTTGGAGTTTTGATGGTGGTTAATGAGTGAGAATCGTTCAGTGAGACTTGAGGATGCTATTGGGATCAAGATTAAGGCTTGAATCGTCCTCCAACAATGAATTCAGTTTTGAGTTTTATGGCAATTTTTCAAGTTTGCAAATTGGTTTCTAGCGCAGCTTTTTAGTGTACCAGGATTAGGGTTGTGTTTCTGATTATGTAGTGAAGCTTTTAGGTTAAGAAAATTGAATAAAATCCATGGCATTGATGATTTTGCATATTTGATTTTCCAAGATCTTCCATATCTTTTTTTCATGTGCATTTTTGTGTCAATTAGCCTAAATCAAACCAAATCTTGCCATATTGGGATGTGCACGAGATATTGAGGATAAAACATGCATGAAAAGATTTTTTAGGTCAAGTTTTATATTTTCTACATATTTAAATGATTTAAATGCAATAATATGAATAGTAATTCAAATAAATAAATAAAAAATGAGAAAATACTTCCCTTTGGGCCAAGTGGTCGTGCATATGCTTAGAATGATGAATCATGGAAGAAAAATGGGCCCATTTGCAATTTTTAGGTCATTTGGATCAAAGTTGACTTTTCAAAATATCCAAAAATTTCCCAACTTCTACAAGGCATAACTTGCTCAATTTTTAAGCTTTTCTCATGTTCTTGGACATTATGGAAAGGTCTTTGAGTCCTTTAACCAATGCCTTTGGTCCCATGTCATTTTGATTTACCAATCTCAAGTTATGGCCTTTGACTTAAAGTCTCTTTTTGTTGACTTTTGAAAATGACCTATAATGTTGAAATTGATAACTTTTTGTGAGAGCATTTCTTGGACTTGGAATATGAAGATTAATTGTAGGAAATGTCTTTCTCTTCAAAATGAGCTTTGGATGGAATTTTTCTGATAATCCATGTGAAAGTTATGCCCTGGTCAATTTCAGTTGACTTTTTCAGCTGTCCAAATAAGGAAACTTTTGCATCTTGATGATTTCCTGAGCCAAATTTTGAGAATCATGATAAAGCATTGATCACATGATGTTTGTGGCTTCAAAATGATATATTGACCAAAAATTTGAACTTTTGACTGTCAAATGACCATTTTGCCCCTACAGTTGACTGTAGTGCAATTTAGGGTTTTGACTGTGCAATTTTGAGCTGAATGCCTTGACACTTGATATGAGGATACTTGACCATATTTGTAAGCATATGAGACTTGATTGGGCCTTTGAAAACTTCATTTTCTTGATCAGTACACAAACCCTAGTTTTGACTGTATAGGAGACCTTTGTACTGAGCAACCCTTGGGGATCTTTGTGACTTGGCTTGGCAATTTCTTGAAGAATATGGGAGGGAAAATTTTGGGGTGCAACAGTTGCCCCTGTTCAATCTTCTTAGACCTGAGGATGCAGATTGGCTGACGTGCCTTTCGTAATCCGAGGGTAGAAGATGATTGAACACTAAAGTGCCCAGAAATTTGCGCTCACATGTTGGCAGTGTGATGAGGGAATGGGCTTATAGATGCCATTTAGAGATTGCTGGATAGGATGATGGGCTTATAGATGCCATCTGGATGTTGATCGCGTAGGAGATTCCTTAGCGAGGACCTGCATACCTGCAAAAGAAAAATGAGTACCTGACACGTTGCAGGAGCTGATTTTAGATGCTTGGCATAGATATGTCCTGACTGGTTGCAGGAGCTGAGTCTGGAGCTTCAAACAGCGATGAATGAACCAGGGATGGTTACTGCCTTAGCATGAATGGTAAGAGAACCTTGGGTGATTTTAACTTCAACAACGCTCGTTGAGAAAAATCTTGGCGGGAATTACCATCTTTGCAATATCGGAACGAGAACCATAGGCTATTATAATCTGAAAGGGAATCACCTCACTCGCCGTCGGAGAGGGAATCATAGGAAAAGGAATTGTCACCTCACACGCCGTCGGAGAGGGAACCATAAGAGACTATCACCTCACACTCATCGTCGGAGAGGGAACCATCTGAAAAGGACTTACCACCTCACACACTTGTCGGAGAGGGGACCATAGGAGACTATCACCTCACACTCATCGTCGGAGAGGGAAACATCTGAAAAAGGAATTACCACCTCACGCACTTGTCGGAGAGGGGACCATAGGAGACTATCACCTCACACTCATCGTCAGAGAGGGAAACATCTGAAGAAGGAATTACCACCTCACACTCATCGTCGGAGAGGGGACCATAAGGAGATTATCACCTCACACTCATCGTCGGAGAGGGAAACATCTGAAGAAGGAATTACCACCTCACGCACTTGTCGGAGAGGGGACCATAAGAGACTATCACCTCACACTCATCGTCAGAGAGGGAATCATCTGAAGAAGGAATTACCACCTCACACGCCGTCGGAGAGGGAACCATAAGAGACTATCACCTCACACTCATCGTCGGAGAGGGGAACGTCTGAAGAAGGAATTACCACCTCACACGCCGTCGGAGAGGGAACCATAAGAGACTATCACCTCACACTCATCGTCGGAGAGGGAAACATCTTGAAAAAGGAATTACCACCTCACGCACTTGTCGGAGAGGGGACCATAACTTCTGCTGAGTCTTTATCAGAAAAATCTGTTGGGAGTCGATTTAACTGGATTAAAGAAGGCCTTGAAATCTGTTTGAACATTTTAACTGCGTCTTTCCTGAAAGGTAAAGGTCAGTCATATGCAATGCATGATATGGATCAAGCAATGATGTTCTCAACATAAATGAGATTTGCATGATATGATGCGTTATGCATGCTACAATGATGTATGTATGTGATGTTTTATGAATGTTTTCGTTTAGGAAAGTAGATCCTTGACGGGTGCCGGGAAGTCATATCCTGGGCTGATGTTGAAGAATAGATTTCCCTTCCGCTGGGGATGATAACTGCAAGAATACCGGTAGGAGAAGATGACTCCGTTGCGGAATAAACTTGGAAGATTCTGCGGGGAGAAAAGTACCCTAGCGACCATGCTGGGAAGCAATACTCTGTGGGGGGATGCTTTGCTGAGTGTAGATAATGACTTGCTGAGGATGTCTTGTTGTTGGACTTCGCTGGAGATAGGAAGACTTTGTCGACGACATTCTTTCCGGGGCTTTTGGCTGAGGATAACCCAGTTATATCCTGTTAAGGAAATAACTCTTTAAATCAAGCCGGACGACGCGTTCGTACTCTGCGAGGGGGTAAGCTTCCAGAATCTACTGGGGATAAGCTTATTGCTTGGGGGAGATGGACTCCAACTTTCCTTGGGAAACTGGATTGGACTCTTTTTGGGGAAGTTTTGATATGCTGGGGAAGTGACTCCTTTGAATGTTGAGATACCATTGGGGAACAATCTTTAGACCAAGACTGCCGGGGATGCTTGTTAAGAATATATATATGCTGCTGTTGGGGGAGTATTGAGATCTACTGGAGGATACTCAATTTCCTTGATAATTTTGCTTGGAGAGGAATGCACCTTTGTTGGCTCACTCTCTGGGGAATTCAGGTATACTGGTCATGTTCTTTAGCTGAACCTACCTTGGTACCTTGGAGGATAGAGCAATTGGATTGTTTAGACAACTCTTTTATTGCCCCTATTTCTAGTGTCACCTGCAATCAATTCCTTTGTTTCGTATGCAAGTATTTATGAGTTAGCAAATTATTGTCAATGCATATATCACAAATTGAACCTTGGACGTTCTTCGCAAAACAAAACAGAAAAAGAAAAACACTTGGCACGTTTAACTGAAAATATATTTGTATTGATTTTGAATGGCCCGAAAATAGGCGTTTTGTGTACAAGAGGCTGACGTCCTAGTAAGAGGTACGCCGCCGAACAAAAGAGTTTATACAAGTTTTGTACAAAAGAGAATAAAACAGCTGTGTGAAATGAATGATCCACTGGGTTTCAACTCTGCTATTGCCTTTATAACTCCGAGCCTCTCATCACTTGATGACCTTGGTTGAAGGTGAAGCTGACTGATCGATGCCGTCTGAACTTGATGTAGATATCAGATTCTGAATGCAAAGTGATCAATGAGACATAGTATTACGCTTTTATCCCTAATTTTTTCCTGGACCGCCCTTTCGGGTTTTCAGTCCACCGGGATACCCATTTTTGCCCAAGCCGCCTTTTCAGGTTTTCGACTTGCCGGGTGTACAGATTTTTTCATTTTCATCCCTTCATTTTGCCCGAACCCTTTTGGTTCGACGGGAAGCCCTAATTTTTGCCTAGGCATGTCAGCCTAGCGGGTCTTTTTTCATGCGTAGTATTTTTTTACTATGTCTGCATTGGCGGGGTGAGGAAGGTCGTCACCATCCATGTTGGTCAATATCATGGCTCCTCCTGAGAACACATGCTTAACCACAAATGGCCCTTCATACGTAGGGGTCCATTTGCCCCTTGGATCACTCTGAGGAAGGATGATTCGCTTGATCACCAGATCCCCAACTTGATATTCCTGTGGTCTGACCTTTTTGTTAAATGCCCTGATCATCTGTTTCTGATACGTCTGACCATGACAGATAGCAGCAAGTCTCTTTTCGTCAATGAGGTTGAGTTGATCAAGTCGTGTCTGGATCCAATCATCTTCGTTCAGATTTGCATCCTTCGTTATCCGGAGAGAGGGAATCTGCACTTCGATCGGCAAGACTGCCTCCATGCCATAAACCAGAGAGAAAGGAGTTGCCCCGGTTGACGTCCTAGCTGAGGTACGGTACCCATGCAGTGCGAATGGTAACATCTCGTGCCAATCTTTGTAAGTCACTGTCATCTTCTTCACGATCTTCTTGATGTTCTTATTTGCTGCTTCTACAGCCCCATTCATCTTCGGTCTGTAAGGAGAAGAATTGTGGTGCTGTATCTTGAACTGTTCGCAGAGCTCAGCAATCATCTTATTGTTCAGATTGGTACCGTTGTCTGTAATAATCTGCTCTGGGACTCCGTACCGACAGAGCAGGTTGTGCCGAATGAACCGTGCCACAACGGTCTTGGTTACCGTAGCATAGGAGGCTGCCTCAACCCACTTCGTAAAATAATCAATCGCCACTAGGATGAAGCGATGTCCATTAGATGCCGTAGGTTTTATCTCGCCGATCATGTCTATGCCCCACATTGCAAACGGCCAAGGTGCAGTCAGAACATTCAGGGGAACCGGAGGAACATGCACCTTGTCTGCATAAATCTGGCACTTGTGGCATGTCCTAGAATGTTGGTAGCAGTCAGCTTCCATTGTAGACCAGTAGTATCCTGCCCGTAGGATCTTTTTAGCCATAGTGTGTCCACTGGAATGTGTACCAAAGGTCCCTTCATGTAGCTCTTCCATGATTCGTTCTGCTTCAGTTTTGTCCACACAACGCAGTAAGGTCGAATCATGGTTTCTCTTGTACAAGATGCCGTTGCTTAGGAAGAACTTGGCTGCGAACCTCCTCAGGAATTTCTTATCATTGACAGAGGCACCTTCAGGGTATTCCTGAGCTTCCAGATATCTCTTCACTTCGTGGTACCAAGGCTTCTCAGTCACCAATTCAGTTTCGAGATCACAACAGTATGCCGGTTCGTCCAGTTTCCAGATGATGATCCGGGGAGCTTCATTATCCCATTTGACCTTGAACATTGAAAACATTGTAGCTAACGCGTCCGCTAACTGATTCTCTTCTCTTGGAAAGTGCTCAAAGGTTATCTTTGTGAAGTGGGGAATCAGGGTCAACACGCATTCTTTGTAAGGAATCAGGTTTGGATGTTTCGTATCCCACTCTCCTTTGATTTGATTGATCACAAGAGCGGAATCTCCGAAGACACTTAGAAATTTGATCCTTAGGTCAATCGCAGCTTGGAGACCCATGATACACGCCTCATACTCCGCCATGTTGTTGGTACAGTTGAAACACAGCCGGGCAGTGAGTGGAGTATGAGTACCTTGTGGAGATATGATTATGGCGCCGATACCGTTTCCCAAAGCATTGGAGGCTCCGTCAAAGTGCATAGACCATCGGGATCCTGGTTCAGGTCCTTCATCCGGTCCAGGTACTTCACAATCTGTTACTATCATGATGCTTTCATCCGGAAACTCGAAGTTCATCGATTGGTAGTCATCTACAGCTTGATGAGCTAAGTGGTCTGCCAATACACTTCCCTTGATGGCTTTCTGGGTTGTGTACTGAATGTCGTATTCCGTCAAGATCATTTGCCATCTTGCAATTCTCCCAGACAGAGCAGGCTTTTCGAATATGTACTTTATCGGATCCATCTTTGAGATCAACAAGGTAGTGTGAGTCAGCATATACTGTCTCAGCCGGCGAGCAGCCCATACCAAAGCGCAGCAAGTTTTCTCAAGCAGTGAGTATCGAGTCTCACAGTCGGTAAACTTTTTACTAAGGTAATAAATAGCATGCTCTTTTCGGCCAGACTCGTCATGCTGCCCCAGCACACACCCCATTGAGTTGTCAAGCACTGTCAGGTATAGGATCAGAGGTCTCCCTTCAACCGGTGGCATAAGGATAGGTGGTTCTTGGAGATACTCTTTGATTCTGTCAAAAGCAGCCTGACATTCATCGTTCCAACGTACTACCTGATCTTTCTTCAGCAGCTTGAAGATTGGCTCACAGGTAGCAGTCAGATGTGAGATGAACCGAGCAATATAATTCAGGCGTCCTAAAAAGCCTCTGACCTCCTTCTCTGTCTTAGGAACTGGCATCTCTTGAATAGCTTTGACCTTAGCAGGGTCCACTTGAATACCTTTGTCACTGACCACGAAGCCTAGCAACTTTCCAGATCTTACCCCGAAGGTGCACTTGTTCGGGTTCAATCTCAGCTTGTACAGTTTCAACCGGTCAAACAACTTTTGCAGATGATCTAAGTGCTCTTCCTCAGTCTGGGACCTAGCGATCATGTCGTCCACATACACTTCTATCTCATGATGGATCATGTCATGAAATAAGGCAACCATGGCACGTTGGTAGGTTGCCCCAGCATTCTTTAATCCGAACGGCATGACCTTGTAACAGAAGGTGCCCCACTGAGTAACGAATGTAGTCTTTTCCATGTCTTCAGGTGCCATCTTGATCTGATTGTAACCTGAAAAGCCATCCATGAAAGAGAACACCTTATGCTGAGCTGTATTATCAACAAGGACATCAATGTGAGGTAAGGGGAAGTCATCCTTGGGGCTGGCCCTGTTCAGATCCCTGTAATCAACACACATTCTGACCTTACCGTCCTTCTTAGGTACCGGCACCACATTAGCAACCCACTGAGGGTAAGAAGTCACTGCAAGGAACCCGACATCAAACTGTTTCATGACCTCGGCTTTAATCTTCTCGGACATCTCTGGACGCATCCGACGGACCTTTTGTTTAACTGGAGGGCAGTCTTCCTTAGTCGGCAAGTGATGGACCACAATGTCGGTATCCAACCCGGGCATGTCTTCGTAGGACCAGGCAAAGATCTCCATATAGTCATGTAACATCTTGGTTAACCGTTGTTTCACGCTGAGCTCTAGGTTGGCACCAATCTTTACCTCTTTCCTGTCTGCCTCAGTACCCAGGTTTATGGTTTCCACTGGCTCTTCATGGGGTTGAATTGCCCTCTCTTCCTGAAGTAACAGTCTTGCAAGCTCACCAGGCACTTCGCAATCATCTTCACCTTCGTCTTCGGCTAAGTTGATCGGATTTTCGAAGTCATAACTGGCGGTAGCAGAGTTGTTATCAGTGAGATCCAGAGTGGATTGGAACCTGTATGAGTGAGTGTGTGTATAAATACAGCTGTTTTTGAAAATTATGTAAAGGAAAAGAAAGACAGAAAAGGAACACAATATTTGCAATGCGAAAAACGTCCAAGATTTTCATTCATGATGTATAAAATGACAGTTTGTATGCCCTCACAAATAGAACCACGGTGCCTCGGGTAAGGCACCGGGCCATAGAGTTTATCATTGTTTATTACAAAAAACAAAACATAGGAATTCATTACTTAGTAACAAAAGAAACAGGGAGATTGTCCTTTGCGCTCCAATTGTTAAGTCCTTCGTCAGTTGCCGGGTAGATCCAGCTATCAAATTCAGCTTCATCAACTTCTTCTTCATCCCCAATAGCATTAACTCCATGAGCGGGCAGGGGAGCTGTCACCACATTAGGCTTGTCAGATGCCTCAAACTGTACCTCCTTGGCGTCAATGAGGTCCTGCAGCTTGTTCTTTAGTGCCCAACAGTCATCGGTAGGGTGCCCCGGGCTATCTGAATGGTAAGCACAATGAGCATTCGGGTTGTACTTGGGAGATGTAGTATTGGGGAACTTCGGGGCTTCCCTGACAGTCACTAAGTTGGTGGCTAGCAACTGTGGCAGAATCTGTGATAGGGTCATGTTTAACCGGGTAAACTCCCTCTGGGGTCTTTCAGCCCTTTGAGAATTGTTTGGCCGAGGAGCGGCAGCAGGCTTAGCAATCATCACCGCACTGACAGATTGGCGGTGCTCCGGTCTCTCTGATTTCCTAGAACCATACACGGCACTAGACTCCTTCTTAAATGGTTTCTTTTCCGAACCAGATGATGCACCCTTTGCAATCTTCCCAGACTTCAGCCCAACTTCAATCCTTTCTCCAGTCAAGATCAAATCAGTGAAACCAGCAGAAGAATTCCCAATGAGATGGTTGAAAAACGGCCCAGATAGGGTCCCCAAGAACATGTCGACCAACTCCCGATCAGTCAATGGTGGCTGCACCCTACCAGCCAGGTCTCTCCACTTCTGAGCGTACTCCTTAAAACCTTCGCTTGCACCTAACGCCATACCCTGGAGTTGGGTACGTGTGGGGGCAAGGTCGGCATTATATTGATACTGCTTGTAGAAAGCAGTAGCCAACTCCTCCCAGTTACGAACTTTGGTCCCATCCAGCTGATAGAACCATTCGAGATGAGTCCCTGAAAGACTCTCCTGGAAGAAGTGGATCCATAAATTCTTATCCGCAGAGTACGGCTGAATTTTCCGAACATAGGACCTTAAATGCAGCTTGGGACAAGATGCCCCGTCATATTTGGAGAAGGATGGTGCTTTGAACTTATGCGGGATAATCACACCAGTCGACAAACCCAGATCTCCGAAATCCAGCCCAGGTACATGTTGAACCTCCATAGCCTTCAGCCTGTCCTCTAACTGCTTGTATCTGTCATCAGCAGGAGGGTACTGCTCTTCGTCAAAATCTGTCTCGTTGTCGGAGACGACCGGACTAGGAACCTTTACTTCTGCCTGAGAAGGACTCTTGCCAACAGAAGAACCAGCCTCTTCATGCTGCAGAGTATTGCCAAACCTTCGGCCCGAGTTGAACAGAACAGTTCTTCTCTTCTTCTTCTTCTCCTTCTTTAGGAGCATAGCCTTCAGTTCTTCTTGGCCTTTAGCCAGACCCTTGATTAATTCCTGAAACTGCGCATTCTGCGCCTGAAGAGCCTTGATTGATGTCTCGGTTGATGCAGATTCGGGATTCATGATGCTGAAATAAACAGCGAAGAACTGTAAGCAACCTAAAAAGAGAAAAAACCTGATATGCACATGATGTATGAAATGCGTATGCAATGCATTCAAGGGTTCGAAAGTTCAAATTCGTTGTAGACAAAAAAGAACACCCGTTATCATTAAAGAAATCATTGTTTAATACATCAAAGCCTCATGGGCAAAAGTACAAAAATCAAATCAATCCCAAAATACGCTGCGCATCCTCTTCGGAGCTATGTAGGTGTTGAGATTCCTCTCCTCATGCAACAGGCGAGTGAGCTCCAAGACCTTCTTTTCGCTGGCATGCAGACTAGTCTCAAGAGAATTCCGCTCTTCCTTATGCTGGACCCAGCTCTTCTGTATCTCTTCCCAGGATGTGGGCATATCAGGGTGCTGAATAGTGTAGGACACTTCCCCTTCCAAGACTGGTTCTTTGATCACTGGGAGCACATGAGGATAAGGCATCACTAACTTCTGGGAGCGGGCGCGTACCCACTTGAGATACGGCTCCAAAGGAATGGAGTTCCTGTGCCCCAGTGTCTTGCTGTCTATCCTACTAGGCATCCTCCAGGCTCTGATAAATCTCTGGCGAAGTCCTTGAGTATCGTTGTCGAAGTCAAAAACTATGTCAGGAATTAACATGTCATGAGGACCATCCCTCCGAGCATAACCAAACTGTCTCCAAGCCAGGCATGGGCTATAAGTAATACCTCCTCTGATTCCAAGTAAAGGAACATTAGGGTACTCCCCGCAACGATCAATGATAGTGACATCTTCTCTGGACCTAGGGCACCAATGTATATCTGCATGTGTAAGAGTCATCAACCGTTGTGACCATCTCAAACCCTGCTCATTCTTCAGGACTGATTGTGGAAGGTGCGAAATAAACCACCTTCCCAAGATAGGAGTGCAACACATAAGGACACCTCTTTTTCTCATGGTTCGAGTGTAACATGAGTGAAGGATGTCCCCCAACAATGTAGGTATAGGATTCCTGGACATAAAGATCTGAACAGCACTGATATCAATAAGCTGATCTGGGTTAGGAAACAACACCAAACCATAAACAAGGAGGGCCACAACCTCTTCAAAAGCTTGCAAGTCAAGGGAGTTCCAACATTCAAGGGCTTTTTCAAACAGAAACCTGGCTAAGAACCCTTTGATACCACTTCTAACTTCCCAATGTCCCTTGAGGTCAGAAGACTGTAGGTGCAAGGCTTTAGCAATTTCTTCCAGCTTAGGTTCCCTTTCTGTACCGTTGAAGGGTAGCTGATCAAGGATAGGGATCTTCAGGAGCCGGGAGAACTCCTCCAATGTAGGTACCAACTGATAGTCCAAGAAGGTAAAGCAGTGATGCAAAGGGTCAAAGAACTGGAACAAGACCTTTATCATATCTTCCTCAATGTTGGTGTTGACCAAGCTGATGAGGCTTCCATGCCTTTCACTGAAGGACGAGTTCTCGGGAATCCTGGATATAAGCTCTTTAAGCTGAGGAGGGATCCTTACAAGATTGACCTGAATTGTCTTTCTACGAACAGTTTCCATGTCCTACAAAACAAGAACAAAGATGAAAATCCGAACCCCTGAAATGGTTAGTCAATGCATATGATGTTGGATGATGTCATGATGTTATGATTAAACACACCACAGATATTTACAAAGACAAACATGTAAGGCACACAAGGCACACAAGACAAGCCCTTAAGGTTTAAGGCCAGCATGGGGTCTGGGTAGTACCCTCTTGAAGTTGGTGGGTTCAACCTGTCCTAATCAAAGTAACCGGGTTCTAAGGTTCCCAATATCACGGGATTGCTTTCATTGTTCATCGTTTCGATTTAGCCACTGAACTGGCGACCGAAATATTCCAGGAAAGCAACCCTCAATTGAGTGTAGTATCGAGTATCAACCAACCTCGGACTGCACCAAAGTCAGTTATCTCACTACCCTAAAGAGGCCAAGATAGTTCAATTAAGGTTCCTAAGGTCTGTTGATGCTTCATGACACCACGCGGAGGCCCCGTACTCTCCTTGACTGAACTCAAGGGTTACCGGTACACACCAAAGTGCCACATCAACGTAGCAGACTGTTTCAACCATGTCGGTATACCCCGCACAGTTCCCTCACAGCCTTGTTGCTACTTTCTAAGAAAGGTATCCCCAGATCCGGTTTAGGATCTATAGAACTCCCAAGCAACCCACAATTTAAAGCAAACAAGTCAAAGCAATTGAAAACACAGTGATCTTAGTCCTAAGGTACCCCTCACTTTATAAAGACTTCCCCAGCAGAGTCGCCAGTTCTGTGATCGGTGGATCTGGAACTGACTGTTTAAAGCTGGTTCGCGAAATGTCGCGGAAGCAAGAGTCCCCACCGTCTTTTATTTTCTCCAAATGGAAAGGACAAAAGCACAGAAAAATTCCTTAAAGAGATTGCTCTCGGTTCGGGAGGTAGATTATAGAAAGGGAAGGTGTTAGCACCCTTTCTATCCATGGTTATCCATGGGCTCTTAGATACTTGCTCAATGTGTTTTCAAAAATGTTTGCTTGCTTTTCAATGTGGGTTTTAAAAAAAGTTTCTTTTGAAAATTTCAGATCGACTCGTACGTCAGAGTGTTTGAAAAATTTGCTTTGAAAGCTTTTGAAAAGTGTTGGTGTGAAAAGATTTCAGTTTGTTTTGAAGAGAGCAAGTATCCATGAGAACCTACCTACCCTAAGGAATTCGTCTGTGTAAAAGTCCTTTAAAGTAGTGCCATCCCACCATTGAGAGGTAGGTAGCACCACCGTTGGAGGTGTTCGGGTCAATTCGAGTTTGTAGGGACATGGTGATCACCAGAGCAATGGGAAGACACCTTAGAAGCTACCCTCATGCCAGGTTCCCGGATCATGAGGACTTACTAAGACGTCCTCTACTCGACGACCACCTTTCGAAAGGCAACAGTGAGGCGTACCCTAGGGGTGGTGTGTGCGATTCGTGTGTTGTTTTCATTTGCATTTGTCTTGTCATGTTCATTGTGATCTACGCTTGATTTTATTTAAGGCCATACATTCTTGCATGCTTTTTTGTTAACAGTTAATATTTGCGGAAAAGTAAATCTAAAGCTATTACAAATGGCGCGGGTCCACATCGCCAAAATTAAACCGGACCCGATTTGACAGAAAAGTAAATAAAGCAAAAGAAATAAAAGTGCGAGAAGTTTAAGTTACAACGCTTTGGGAGAATTACATGATTATTTAAACGAAATAAAATAAATAAGTACGCGAAGTTAAACAATTAAAAATATGGGCGTTGGACCCTTTTGCAAAATTAATATAATAAGGAATTAAAATTAAAAAAAGTTTTTGGTATTTTTGTGTTTTTTAGATTTAATAGAAAAAGAGAATTGATTATAACTAAAATAAAATGTCAAACCCTAGTTCTAATTATTTTTTAGTTATTATGAAAAATATTGAATTTTTAACTAATTTAAACCTAAGTTAATTTACATGCATTTTTAATTATGAAAATAAATAAAATAAATATTATTATTGTAGAAAAAAAGGGAAATTAAAAGGAATCAAAATTAATTAAACCTATTTCTACATATTTTTTTGTATTTTTGTTATTTAAAAGAAATTGAAATTATATCCTAATTAAAACTAAATATTTACATGTTAATTTATTTATGAAAATATTAGAGTAAAATAATTTATTATTTTTTTGTCTTTTCTGAATTTTTATGATGTTTTTATATTTTGTAAAAAAAGAAAATTAATTAATTTGATTAAAACAATAAAGCAAAAATAAAACAATAAATTAAAAAAATAAAATGTAATGAATTTGCAAACCAGGGGGTTTCAGTCCCAATTGTGAGGTATAGGCCTTGGAATACTGGCCCATTGAGCTTTGGTCCATCTTTGACTTTTTGAGTTTGTGTGCTAGCGCGTTGACCAGCGTTTACCATATGTCTTGAATCTGAGCCCTTTGATTGATCTGCCAGGACGCGTGGCTGCTTAGATTATGAGGTATACCATGGAACAACACCACCCACCTGCATATGATTATTAATTGAAAAAAAATAAAGGGAAAGGATGAAGACCTGGGATCGAACCCAGGTCATTCACGTTGCAAACCACCACGTGCACCACTGAACCACTACATATGCGTTTGTTATATAATAGTTAGTAAATATTATAAAAGGAAAGAACGTCAGTGGCCCCCAATGCGCGCGAAATTCGAATTAGCCCGTCACATTCCGCCACGTCTTCGTCTCCTCCATGTTCCTGAAAATAAAAAACATGAGGCAACGGTTTTGCAAACGTTGCCTAAGACCATATACCAGAAAATAGCGAATAGCCCCTCGACGCTCATAAATTGAGCGCGAGGGTTGGAATCTCTTCGTCTGGACGTGCTGAGTCTAATGGCAATAGTCTTGAGTTCTAATTTTGCTTTGTTTCAAAAACCCCAAATTGGCAAACCTGTAAACCCTAGGATTCAAGCATGGTATCATCGCGTATATAGCACAAAAACTTAATTAAACATGATGGTTAGTTTTAAAACATCACAATGAATATAAATCCACAAATAAAAGATGCAAAAGATGCGTGAATTATGATGCACGGTTCTGCAAATTCTTTGATGCAGTTTGAGTTTGTTTTACCAGTTCTTGGAGTTTTGATGGTGGTTAATGAGTGAGAATCGTTCAGTGAGACTTGAGGATGCTATTGGGATCAAGATTAAGGCTTGAATCGTCCTCCAACAATGAATTCAGTTTTGAGTTTTATGGCAATTTTTCAAGTTTGCAAATTGGTTTCTAGCGCAGCTTTTTAGTGTACCAGGATTAGGGTTGTGTTTCTGATTATGTAGTGAAGCTTTTAGGTTAAGAAAATTGAATAAAATCCATGGCATTGATGATTTTGCATATTTGATTTTCCAAGATCTTCCATATCTTTTTTTCATGTGCATTTTTGTGTCAATTAGCCTAAATCAAACCAAATCTTGCCATATTGGGATGTGCACGAGATATTGAGGATAAAACATGCATGAAAAGATTTTTTAGGTCAAGTTTTATATTTTCTACATATTTAAATGATTTAAATGCATTAATATGAATAATAATTCAAATAAATAAATAAAAAATGAGAAAATACTTCCCTTTGGGCCAAGTGGTCGTGCATATGCTTAGAATGATGAATCATGGAAGAAAAATGGGCCCATTTGCAATTTTTAGGTCATTTGGATCAAAGTTGACTTTTCAAAATATCCAAAAATTTCCCAACTTCTACAAGGCATAACTTGCTCAATTTTTAAGCTTTTCTCATGTTCTTGGACATTTTGGAAAGGTCTTTCAGTCCTTTAACCAATGCATTTGGTCCCATGTCATTTTGATTTACCAATCTCAAGTTATGGCCTTTGACTTAAAGTCTCTTTTTGTTGACTTTTGAAAATGACCTATAATGTTGAAATTGATAACTTTTTGTGAGAGAATTTCTTGGACTTGGAATATGAAGATGAATTGTAGTAAATGTCTTTCTCTTCAAAATGAGCTTTGGATGGAATTTTTCTGATAATCCATGTGAAAGTTATGCCCTGGTCAATTTCAGTTGACTTTTTCAGCTGTCCAAATAAGGAAACTTTTGCATCTTGATGATTTCCTGAGCCAAATTTTGAGAATCATGATCAAGCATTGATCACATGATGTTTGTGGCTTCAAAATGATATATTGACCAAAAATTTGAACTTTTGACTGTCAAATGACCATTTTGCCCCTACAGTTGACTGTAGTGCAATTTAGGGTTTTGACTGTGCAATTTTGAGCTGAATGCCTTGACACTTGATATGAGGATACTTGACCATATTTGTAAGCATATGAGACTTGATTGGGCCTTTGAAAACTTCATTTTCTTGATCAGTACACAAACCCTAGTTTTGACTGTATAGGAGACCTTTGTACTGAGCAACCCTTGGGGATCTTTGTGACTTGGCTTGGCAATTTCTTGAAGAATATGGGAGGGCAAATTTTGGGGTGCAACAGACATCATATCTTCTTTTTTGCTTCAGAATGTATGTACAAATGATGCGTTTATAATGAGTTCAAAGTTTGAAAATTGTACCAAGTTGGAGAAAGTCCAACGCTTTTCTGGTGCTTCCAAGTGCAAACAAATTATATGTTTAGCTTCCTTAATCCACCCTGAGTGTATTCCAATTGGTATAATACCTTATAATTTGCTCAAACTTTATGATCAAGTCCAAGTGCAAGCAACAATGGCCACGGGTTGTTTAGAGTGAATGGCTTGTTTCAGTGATGGATTAATGCATAGAGTTGTTGGACACTTTAAGCATGCTTCTCTTATCTTTTAGGTTGATTGTATACATAGGAAACATGTTAGAGGCTCAAGGAGAGTTGACATTATGATTAAAGTCACTTTTCCAAAATGAAAATGTAACATTTCTCCCTTAAATTGAATGTTTTGTACCCCAAAACTTAACCCCCCCCCCCCCCCATCTTCATTCAAGATATTCTCCTAAGGTCCTCAAATGTTCAAGGTGGCTCAAGAGCTGACCAGACAAATTCTCCTTCTAAGCAATGGATCCACAACTAGGGTTTTGTATTTCTCAAGGAAGATTGGGTTTTCAAGGTCTCAAGTGGTCTTCATGGTTCTTCATGTGTCTTCAACAATGCTCATATCAAGTTTCAAGCCTTGCATCATAAGTTTGCTCAGCCAATAGCTCAAATGACTGAAAATCAATTGTATTAGGTAAAAAGTAAACTGTGGTCAGCATACAGTCAAACTTCAATATTTTTGGTCAGCATCAACATTTTGAAGTTATATCCATCATTTTATCAAGGGTTGATCATGATTCCTCAAGAAAAGCCCTCAAGTCATCAAACGTCAAAAGTTGCCAATTTAGGGTTTCCTTAGGAGAAGTCAACTGAACTTTGACCAGGCATAACTTTCACATGCTTCATCAGCTTTTCCCCAGCAAAAGCACATTTTGAATAAAATTCAATTCTCTACAACTTTGTGACTCTAAGCTCAAGTCCAAAAAGTGCATCATTTGAGAGATATAAGCCAATACATTACAGGTCATTTCAAAAATCAACAAAAAGACACTTTTTGTCAAGCCAACTTACATCAAGATAAAGTCTTCAAAAGCGAAAATGATCAACATAGAGGTTGTATATGACATCTTGAGATTAACAAAAAGTGCAAGATCACCTTTAAAAGATAAAACTTGAGTGAGTTATGACCATTTCAAGTTAGGAAATTTTCAGCAAATGCATGAAGTTCAAAGTGAGCAAGCTTGTTATTTTGGGCTATTGGGCCATGGTTTAAGAGTCCAAACTTGTATTATACTCTTCATACACATCAAACCCTATCCTTACACCCCTTTACCTATTTTTATTATTTTTTATTTATTCATTAATAATATGAAATAAATAAGATAAAACCATATATTTTTACACAAGGTCCAAATCTATATATTGTTGCCCTAATTTTCCCTATAAAATCTCAGTACTTCCCATACAATAGGACCGAAAACCTTGCCTCTCAATATTGTCAAAAATAGAAAACTTTTTTTCAAGAACCCTAGAACTTCAAAACTCTTGTTGCAACCCTTTTCACTATAAGACCTTCATTCCATTCACTCTTAGCAACCATGCAGAGTAAGATTGGATTGATTTTGAGGGTCCAAAACGCATGAGAATAACATACCATGCATCTCCGATTGCATAATGTTGTGAATTTCAAATATTAATTATTTTCATCGTTTTAAGTCTTATTGTTATTACTAACATGTTTCTGAGTTACATTTGAACAGGTTTGGATCATCACCATGATCCCATGCACGTTGAATCGTGAGCCACCATACTAGCATTGATTGTAAATGTTTTCACTATATCTCTTATTCCTTTGCGTTTTAGCCTTCAAAAATGCTCCCATCGGATTTGCAACCTCTGTTTTAGGGGGATAGGACATTGTTGGATCATTAAAGTTTTGGTTTTTGCAGGGTTTGAAAAAACAGGTCACCGAAGAAGATGACTGTAGCTAGGGCTCCGGAGCTTATCCGACCAATGCATTTATTTATATATTATATATTAATTGTTCGGTTTATGTAAATGGATGTATAGCCATTCCAGTGGTAGAAACGCACCCGCTAAGTCATTTCTCTCCCAGATCACAGGTTTGATCCCCAGGTTTGCCAAATTCTTTCATATTTTCATTATTTTTGCAGGTTTATTATAAAACACATTAGAGGGGTATCCTTTACACAACCAGCGCGTTGGCATGTTGGTGTTCTTGCTGCTAAAGCTTCTTGAGGGTGTGGGTTCAACACCCACCCCTACTCATTTGGTTATTTTATTTTTCCAATTCTATGTTTCTCACTCTTTTACAAACCTTTTTTCAAAACATTTTTTAAAACAAACCCTAATTTTAATTTTAGGTTTTAATTTTAGGTTTTAGTTTAATTTTATGTTTTAATTTAATTTTAGATTTTAATTTAAGGTTTTATTTAATTGACCCTAATTTGATTTTTTAGGTTTTCTCAATTAACTTAAAATCGATCTAGAATTTAGGGTTTTTGTTTAATTAACTAACTTCTTTTTTTATCAATTAGATTTTAGGCTAATCATCAAAACATTTTATAAAAAAAATCACAAGACAATTTTCTTTTTCCTTTATTTTACAATCTTTGCGTGTTTACTTTTGCATTAGTTTATTTTTCCAAATATGTAATTGATATGGCTTGTAATAGTTTAATTAGGGTTTTTATTTGCTTTTTTCCTCGATTTTTTGGGTTTATACCCCCATTCTCAAAGCATTGTAATAATTTAGGTTTACTTCTCGCACCTTTACTTTCCGCAATTTACTGCATTCCTTATAACTGCTAGTAATTAGGGTATGTATGGCAATATCTAAAAACAACCATTACATAACCCTAATCAAGATTAAATAACTGAATTGAATCACTTCTCACTCACTCACCTCTAGGGTGATCCCACTTGTTGCCTTCGAATAAAAAACAGTCATGTCCCTCTGTGATACGGTGGGAGAACTGACTTGGGATTTTGCGTTTGTGTTCGCAAATGTTTCGGTTTAGCAAGAGTCGCCATCGACTTTTTATTTTATCCTAAGGAAGGGTCAAAAAGCACAGGAAAGACCTTTGAGATGTTTTCTTGGGTTCGGGGAGTAGATTATAGAAAGGGAAGGTATTAGCACCCTTTCTATCCATGGTTATCCATGGGCTCTTAGTTACTTGCTTAGATCACTTGCTTTTCTTTTCAATTGTTTGAAATGGTGCTTTGTGTGTGGTTTTGAAAAAATTTTTGAAAAGAGGCCATCATTGTGGCGACCTTTGTAATGATTCTTATTTGAATCTATACAAAGGTGTATTGTCTTTTAAAAAGATGTTTCAATGTTTGATTGTTTGAAAGTTTGTTTTTGGGAAATGTTTTGAAATTGTGTTATAAGGTGTGTTTGAAAATAGCAAGGATGTTTTTGCAAGTTTTGATCAAGTAACTAAGAGTTGTCTACCCTATTTTACTCAAAGATCTTTCTTATGTTTTTAACCCTTTTAACAGTATTGTTTCACCATTGTATTTGGTGAACAACCTTGTGTTAGGATGTTAAACGGGACAGGCGCGGGTCATCGTATAGACCATGATAGCAATTGTGTCAAGTATTTTTGGCAATTTTCTTGAGGGACTTGATCATTTTGTTTAGGCAACTCAGATAGCGTCATCGAGGGACTATGATCTTTGTTTTGTTTTTGTTTTTCCAAAGTACTTGACATGCATATCATGGCCCATTTTTGAAGGCAACAAGTGAATTGTAACCCTAGAGGTGCAAGTGTGCATTGTGTTTGTTTTTCATACATTTTTATCTTTGATTAGGTCAAACTATTTGTTAATTTGATTTTGCATACAAACCCTAAGTCTAACCATGGCATAATTGAAAGCATTTAAAGGTGCGAGAATTTGAATTCTACACTATTACAACATGATATAGGGAGGGGGGTAAAAATTTGAATTGGGGATTATTTGGACAAGAAATTAAATTCTAAATTATTACAACCAAATTAAATGTAAAAGGCATAACAAGTAAATGTACAATATTTAAATAAATACAATAAATAAATATTAAATAAAATGTATTATGCAAAAAAAAGAATTTTTTATGTATGTATAAAAATAAAAATATATTAAAAAATGGGTATTTTTAGTATAAAATATTAATAAAAATAAAAATGTATTATTTTTGTATTTTTGTTCTAATTATTTAATAAAATAATATATATATATATATATATATATATATATATGTGTGTGTGTGTGTGTGTGTGTGTGTGTGTGTGTGTGTGTGTGTGTGTGTGTGTGTGTGTGTGTGTGTGTGTGTGTGTGTGTGTGTGTGTGTGTGTGTGTGTGTGTGTGTGTGTGTGTGTGTGTGTGTGTGTGTGTGTGTGTGTGTGTGTGTGTGTGTGTGTGTGTGTGTGTGTGTGTGTGTGTGTGTGTGTGTGTGTGTGTGTGTGTGTGTGTGTGTGTGTGTGTGTGTGTGTGTGTGTGTGTGTGTGTGTGTGTGTGTGTGTGTGTGTGTGTGTGTGTGTGTGTGTGTGTGTGTGTGTGTGTGTGTGTGTGTGTGTGTGTGTGTGTGTGTGTGTGTGTGTGTGTGTGTGTGTGTGTGTGTGTGTGTGTGTGTGTGTGTGTGTGTGTGTGTGTGTGTGTGTGTGTGTGTGTGTGTGTGTGTGTGTGTGTGTGTGTGTGTGTGTGTGTGTGTGTGTGTGTGTGTGTGTGTGTGTGTGTGTGTGTGTGTGTGTGTGTGTGTGTGTGTGTGTGTGTGTGTGTGTGTGTGTGTGTGTGTGTGTGTGTGTGTGTGTGTGTGTGTGTGTGTGTGTGTGTGTGTGTGTGTGTGTGTGTGTGTGTGTGTGTGTGTGTGTGTGTGTGTGTGTGTGTGTGTGTGTGTGTGTGTGTGTGTGTGTGTGTGTGTGTGTGTGTGTGTGTGTGTGTGTGTGTGTGTGTGTGTGTGTGTGTGTGTGTGTGTGTGTGTGTGTGTGTGTGTGTGTGTGTGTGTGTGTGTGTGTGTGTGTGTGTGTGTGTGTGTGTGTGTGTGTGTGTGTGTGTGTGTGTGTGTGTGTGTGTGTGTGTGTGTGTGTGTGTGTGTGTGTGTGTGTGTGTGTGTGTGTGTGTGTGTGTGTGTGTGTGTGTGTGTGTGTGTGTGTGTGTGTGTGTGTGTGTGTGTGTGTGTGTGTGTGTGTGTGTGTGTGTGTGTGTGTGTGTGTGTGTGTGTGTGTGTGTGTGTGTGTGTGTGTGTGTATATATACATATTAAATATATTAAGTGTGTATAAAATAAATTATTTACAAAAATGTATATACTTCAAGAAAATATTTTTAAATGTATATAAAAATAATAAATAAAAATAAAAGTGTTTTTTACATTGTTTTTAAATTTAAACAAAATGAATATAAAGTATTTAATGTATTAATACTAGAAATAATTAAAATAAATACCAAATAAATAAAAAAATTTATGAAAATATTTTTTTAGTATTTTTTTATATTAGAAAATAAAATATCAAAATCAGAAATGAAATAAAAATACAAAAATGACAAATATACAAGAAATGGGCCAAGGAGTGTAAAAAGAAAAGAGGGGGGTGCCAAAAGTAAGCCTGTACAGGCCCAGCCCAAAACCAACTTCATCTTCTTCCTCTAGACAGAAACGCGCGCGTGCCATGTACAAAATGCTATCTCCTGATTCTGTGCTTTTTTGACAAAACTCATAACATGAAACTTATAGAGCATCAAACAACGAATCTAACCATATAAAAAACTTAAACTAACTCTCAAAGACCAGAGAGAATTTCTCTGGCCCTAATTCTTAACCTAGTTTTTTCAGAAAGTTCATGGATGAAATTCTCCTAGTACGATTAATATAAATGAAAATTAAGCACATGTATGGTTTCAGGGCTATGAATACAACATCTTTCATTCACAAACCTAAGTCTAACTATTCCTAAATAGAGAGATAGAAGTTCATAAAATAGCTGTTTCAGTTGACTTCGAGCTGGACAATGTAGCAACTTTCAATGAGGCTTGAGGTTCTTTTGAGCTTGCCTAATATCCACTGAACCTTTCCCAATGCTTGGTTTGTTTTGAAGTAACCTGAATCGTGCTACAGAACTCAACCTGCAAAGCTTCCAAACAAAAATGGCAATGTGTGTTAATGGAGTTACAGTTGGCAATGGAGGTCTGGAATAGTTTAAGTGAGTTGAATGGAAGGTATTGGAACAAGTTTGAGGCAAAACGCACGAGGGAAAGTGGAGATGGGAGTGATTCTGCAGGGCTTGCCCTATTTTGCAGAAAAATGTGGATTTTGTGTACAAGGAGGTTTGAGTGGTAAAGAGCTCGTGTTTATAGCTCAAAGGGTTGTGTGAAATGTGTTTGCAATCTTTGTTTAAGCTATCATGGATTGGTTTTCAAGTTGGCAAGATTTGGACAAATTTCTTCTTTGTGAAGCAAGAAAGTGTAACTGTTCAATGCAGGCATGTACCCTCTATCTTGTATGCTGCATACCATCTCCTTGATACTTGCAATTTGTGGATTTGATCTTGCTTCAGAGATATGTCCCCATGCTTCAAAGATCATGGTTTGACATAAAGCATATCTTTTGCAAAAATGGAACTATGCCTTTTACCATTTAGGGATTAAACTTGTGTACAATACCCTAATGACCAAGACAATGCATTAGCTCAATGGGTTTGCATTAAATTATGGAGTACAAACTGGTTTTGAGGCCTGTAATTGTGTACAAAGCTATCTTGGTCAGATTTGCAACTTGGTATGAACATGTATTGGCCATGGATCAAAGTGAGTTTTTGCCAACTTCAAGCATTCGATTCTCCCTAACCACAAAGGTGTTTGAGGAGTTCTTGGACAATTTGGAAAGCTTGCAATATTTAATATAATCCATATTTGAAATGCAACTTGAAAATCCAAGTGGAACTATGTGAAAAATGGCCAAGAAGATGGGTCAAAATCCTGCCTAAACTAGGGCAAAATTTCTCTAAGTTAAAAGTTTTAGGTACCCTTGTTCCAAAAATTATAACTTGAGATACAAGCCTCTTTTGAGAAAACTTTGTGAATCAAAGTTGTAGACTTTGTGATGGACTACAACTTTAATGTTTCAAGTTTTGTTTTAATCCATTTGCATCTTGGTGAAAAAATGGGACAAAGTTAGGAAAAAATAAGAAAATTTTATAACTTAGAAAAATTCTAAGTTATGAAATTTTTCCATTTTAAACCCTAATTTGCATTTTTGGGTTTCTTGATGAACAAGTTTCATAATTTGACATTTATTGATGAAAAATGACCCTTGGCACATGATTTTGACCAAAAAGTCAAAGTTTGACTTTTTAGTGTACAATCAAATTTTGATCAGTTGACTGAAAAATTCATCTGTCAATCCTCTGTATTTGAGATCTTTTGAACTTGTTGAATAGGTCAAGACAATGTCATTGAGTCCTTGTGTCCCTGGTTGAGCTTGATTTGCCATTGGCTAGGTCCAACAGTCAAAAATTGCCCTTGTGCAATCAAAACCCTAAAAATGACCATTTTGCCCTTTTGGTGATCTGATCAAATTTCTTGTGGAATTGTGATCCAAACTTGATCAAATGGTTCATATGAGTTCATAATGTTGATGTGGGTCAAAATCCATGAAGTTTGACTGTCAATTGGGCACAATTGACTTTTTCCCCAATACAACTGATTTCTAGGTCAACTGTCCAATTGACTGGGCAAAAATTTGAATCAAGGCTTGAAACTTGGTATGGAAAAACTTATGAGTCCAACATGAAATACGAAAGTCATTTTGGGAATTGTAGGTCAAAACATCCCTGTGCAAACTCAAACCCAAATTTAGGTCAACAGTGCAAGGAGGTGTCTTGAGCAGAGCAAACTCTAGCTTGATCTTGAGTTCCAAGAGTCTTGTGATGAAAAAATGTTGATGAAATGAGAGGGAAAATTTTGGGGTACAACACCCTCGAATATGGGGATGCTTTAGCAAAGACCCTCGGTTAAAAATATCGTAGTCCCTCGATGACCCTTTCGATGCTGCCTTCGGTAAATGATCTAGTCCCTTAAATGGTAATTGCTAAAGCGCCTCTACAAGTTTCCTTTATGACTGTACGATGAACCGCGTCTGTCCCTTCACATCCAACGATAGAGTTTCCTACTAATTAATGGTAGGATAGCACTATCTAAGGAGGAGGAAAATAACACGAAAGACTTTTGAGTAGGTAGATAGCTCGTAATCGCTTACTCACAAAAACAAAACATTTTTATCTGAAATATTTTCAAAAAACAAACACTTTTTACGCATTCTTAACTTATACAAGAACCATTACAAAGATTGTCGTACTTAGGAATTTTTCAAAAATATTTTCAAACATGCACAACACAAAGCAATTGTCAAAACAAAGTGAGCTAAGAGATTAAGAGCCCATAGATTACTACGGATGAAAAGGCTGCTAACACCTTCCCTTTCAATAACCTATCCCCCGAACTTAGAAAATTCTCTGAGGTCTTTCTTGTTATTTTCACCCTTTCCTTATTGGATAAAAGAAAAGTCGGTGGCGACTCTCGCTATCTGCAACATTTACGAAAAAACACAAAACCAAGTCAGTTCTCGCACCGTATTACAACACGTTATCTAGAATAAAGCCTTAATCACATGGGTAATGGTCCAAAAGTTTGTGTAATCAGCTAATTATGGAAGGATGTAAGGTTTAGAGGCTTGAAAAGAAAAGATATCTAGGAATTGCATGAAGATTTGATCTTATGGATATCAAAGGAATGACCTATAATTCAAGTTAAAATGGTCAACTCCTTATCTTTGATTCTCTCAGTTCAAGTATGATTTTTTCATGCTCTTGTAAATTTTAGAAAGCTTGAATCAAGATCTTTAACTTTTATGTTGACCATTTTGGTTAAACAATTGGGAGCTTGCTGAAAATTGGCCAAGAAGTTGAGGTCAAAAACTGATCAAAAATATTTCTAAGTGTTGGATAAAAAGTAACAAAACTTCATGGGCCCATATCTCTTAATCCAATAATTTTTTGAGGATCATCTCAGAATGATAAAGTTTTAGGATTCCTTATTCCCTACAACTTTCATGTTGAAAGTTTCTCTTGAATCAGCTTGCATCTTGAGGTAACTTGCTTGTGAGGTTAAGGTTTTTTAGGCACAAAACACAAATTTTCTCTAAGTACTTGAAAATATTTCAAATTTGACTTTTGTTGACCTTCTTGATCTTCTTGATTCTTGACTATCTTGGATATGTTGATGATATTTTGACTTTGAATCTTCAAAGTTGACCAAAGAGGTCAAAGTTTGACATTTTGGTAACAATTGACTTTCTTCAGATGAAATCAAACCCTCTATAACAAATGAGATCTTGTGAGAATAATAAAAATTGAGATGATGTAATGACCATGAGATAGTATTTTTGATGATACTTTGAAGTAGTCAACCTTGAACTACAAGCCACCAAAAACCCTAATTCTTGACTTTTCACTGATGAGGGGCAAAACCCTAATTTTCTCAAACCATAATGATGATACCAAATGAAAGATTATTCTCTGAGAATGATGACCATGATGATACCAACTCTTGAGAGATGATCCTCTCTATTTCAAAACCCTAATCTTGAGGAAAATGTGATCCCATGCTTAGAGAACACATGCAATGAATGATTATGATGTAGATGAGGATGTATATGGAGATGAATGAATGTGAGATTTGAGTTAATTATGGTTGAAACTCATAGGGCAAATTTTTGGGTGCAACAGTTGTCCATATTTAATCATCTTGAAAATAAATGTGAGATTGGCATTCGCCTTTCGAAAATTCAGGGTATAAGGATATTAAATACTAAAATGAACCATAAAATTTGCATTACATGTTTTGTAATGTATGATGACATACTGGGCTCCAATGATAGGACTCAGTCGGGGGACAGATTAATAAACCGAGTGCCAAATGATATGGACTTAATAACAAGAAGGGGTCTTGGACGCCAAATGATATGGCCTTACCAGGAAGATAGAAATCAAATTCCAAATGATATGGACATATGATGAAAAGGTACCTGAGACCTCAAATGGCAGGGACTTACAAAGCATATAGAAATCAAATGCCAAATGATATGGACAGATGATGAAAAGGTAACCTAGACGCTAAATGGTATGGACTTGCAAAACAAATAGAAATCAAATGCCAAATGATATGGACAGATGATGAAAAGGTACAATAGAAGCCAAATGGTATGGACTTACAAAGCATATAGAAATCAAATGCCAAATGATATGGACAGGTGATGAAAAGGTACCCGAAACGCCAAATCCCGAGACGCCAAATGGTATGGACTTACAAAGCAGATAGAAATCAAATTCCAAATGATATGGACAGTTGACGAAAAGGTACCCGAGACGCCAAATGGTATGGACTTACAAAAAGATAGAAATCAAATGCCAAATTATATGGTCAGATGATGAAAAGGTACCCTAGACGCCAAGTGGTATGGACTTACAAAACATATAGAAATCAAATGCAGAATGATATGGGTAGACAATGAAAAGGTGCCCTAGACGCCAAATGGTATGGCCTTGCAAAACAGACAGAAATCAAATGCCAAATGATATGGACAAATGATGAAAAGGTACCCGAGACGCCAAATGGTATGGACTTACAAAACAGATTATCAGTCGAGACTGGGGAATGATACTCTACTAAGAATAGAAGTCACCATAGACTCTAGTGGGAAAAACACTCAATACTGCTGGGGAATAGATATGACAAGCAAGTTTTCCAGACTGTAGGAAAAATCAAGCCAAATCACGTTTTGATGCATGTTTGATGATCCTTTTTATGGGATATGCTATGTCATGATGTAATTTTGTTATGCAATGTTGCTTATGAAAGGAGGCCCTGTCAGGGAAGAGCATGTTGATCTGATAATTGCGTGAAGCGGATTTTACTATATGGTCGGCTCTGAGGAGGAAGTACATATATGTTTTTATGAGTGGGCGACGACCTTTGTGAATATCTCAATCATCACTTATGCCCTGGTGTGGTGTACATGATTGTGTACATTCTCTTAACACTTCTAAGTAATTTCCAATGTTTATTTTTTCAAAAGGCTTTCGTTACTCTCAATGAAATAGTCTTTTTCAAAAAAATATTAGACGTTTTAATATTCAAAGCAGTAAAAGAGAAAACCCAACTTGTTTTTAAAGAGAACTTTTATTGAAATTAGCCTGTAAATAGGCGTTTTTTACATGAGGAAACAATCTCTAAAAAGAGGTGATTTTGTGAGAAGGAGTTTAAATTGGCAACAGAAAAGTCTGATTTCCACTGAGTTTTTATTCTTCTATAACCACTATATTATAAAAGCTCTTGTCACTTTTGCTTTCAGAAGAAGATGACTTGATTAATTCCTACCCCTTAGGGTTGTTAGTTGTTGTTTGTAGAGAAAAGTCGCAGATCGCAATCATTCGCTTTTAAATCCCTAACATTTACTTGGACCTCCCCTTTGTGGGGTTTTCATTCCACCGATATATCCTTTTTTGCCTAAGTTGCCCTTGTAAGTTTTCAACTTAGTGGGTGTACTTTTTTTTATCCCTAATTTTTGCCTGGATCTTTTCCTTTTATGATCCATCGGGATGCCCATTTTTTTCCTAAGTCATCGATTTAACGGGTCTATTCATGCGAAGCATTTTTTAACTGCATTTGTGTTCACTGTGAGTGGGAAATCTTCACCATCCATAGTAGTGAGTAGCAAAGATCCTCCCAATAAAACCTTCTTCACAACATATGGCCCTTCTTAATTTGGTGCCATTTTCCCCTAGTGCGTGTACTGTTGAGAGGCAGGATTTTCTTCAACACGAGGTCTCCTATAAGGAAGTTTTGAGGCCGTACTTTCATGTCAAATCTTTCTTCATTTTTTCTGATATATCTGGCCATGGAAAATGGCTGTCAATTGTTTCTTATCAATAATGTTCAACTGATCAAACCTTGTTCGGACCCATTCTGCTTCATTCAACTTGACATCCATTACGACCCTTAGGGAGGGTAGCTCTACTTCTAATAGTAAAATAGCCTCCATCCTTGAGGAAAGTGAAAAAGGAGTTTCCCTAATCGAGGTACGGACCGAAGTACAGTATCCATGAAGAGAAAAGGAAAC